>JBBBDQ010001890.1:50000-200000 GCA_037127315.1 Ascarosepion bandense
GGTTCGGCTGAAGAAGCTGCTCGATTGGAACACGTATATCACCAGTAGAGTACGAAGAGAAGCAGGGTGGTTCGCTACAATGTCCATGGCATTGCGAGGTGAAGGTTAGAACTGGTGGAAGTAAGAAATGTAGTCCGTCAGAACACTTTCCATGGAGCAGGAAGACGTTTGCAACGCTTCGACTATGAGAAAGGGGCTCAAGGCGGAAAATAATTCGCCACACACAAGGATGCCAAGACGCTTTTGCACTCTATCAAAAGACTGGAAAATGAAGACTGGCCAGTTCTATATATGGCAGCAGTACTGCATTTTCGTCATGAAAATAAAATTTGATATCCGACAGAAATTGAAATTTGTATTCACTCTGTATGAGGGAATCCGGTGTGGTTTATCACTCAACTACAAAAAATGCCATAATTGAACAATATCATATCTATCTATCTATCTATCTATCTATCTATCTATCTATCTATCTATCTCAGTCTGTTCATATCTATCATATCTATCTATCTATCTATCTATCTATCTATCTATCTATCTCAGTCTGTTCATATCTATCTATCTATCTATCTATCTATCTATCTATCTATCTATCTATCTCAGTCTGTTCATGTCTATCTATCTATCTATCTATCTATCTATCTATCTATCTATCTGTCTATCTATCTATCTATCTATCTATCTATCTATCTATCTATCTATCTATCTTTATCTGTCTACTATCTATCTATCTATCTATCTATCTATCTATCTATCTATCTATCTATCTACAGATAGATAGATAGATAGATAGATAGATAGATAGATAGATAGATAGATAGAACAAAGAAAAATGAAGTCAACCAAAAATTTTTAAATGGACAACTTAACATAAAGCAATTACGCAGACATAAATATAAGCACGCTAAAATTACGTCAAGACAATAAAAATTAATAAAAAGCAATTCACCACCATCAAATCCTACACCACATCAATAAAAAAGAATCATAAAAAATGACACCAAACTTTATTTAAATACGAAAAGAGTTGGGAAACAGCAGCGGTAAAAGCAAATAACCCTGAAGAGTAAAGACATCGCAATAATGCCTTCACGAAACTTCAAAACTTCGAAGTCGGCATGGGTAAAATAAACCTTCTCAGTTAAGAGAGAAACTTTTTCATATTAATTCTATTAATGCACTATCTCTATCTTGATGTGAAGCGGTCCTGGATATGACGGTAAACTGCATCCGGTAGCATGCTTTGGACGTTGTCAGGAGCATGGAACCACCTTTCAATTGCTGTTGTTCTTAGGTTCATTCTGACCCGGAGTGGTAGGACCTGTTAGGGTCCCAGATATGGGCAAATAGTTAACCCCCAAACTTGGGTCAAAACATTATGAAAGTAAAACAAATAAACTTTTATAGTTTATATATATATATATATATATATATATATATATATATATATATATATATATATATGCATAAAAATAGATTTTCATAGAAAAACACATTTTTGAAAGAAAAATATTAGCAATACACTTTTGAAAAGCAAATTATTATCATAACACATTTTTGAAGGAAAAAAGTTATAACCAGCAATACATGTTTTAATACAAAATTAGAAGACATACTCAGTTTTCTAAAATAAATAAAAAATTATTAAAATCTGACTAAATCAACCTTCTCACTATAACTGAACATTTAAAAAAATCCTTAAAACTCTACGTTTTTGGCATTAAATGATCTACAGATGTTGGCATGTCGTTAAACAAAACTCAAATTCAAGTTTTGATATGGAGCACTTTATGACAAAGCCTGCTTGTCTAAAATGCCTTTCTACTAGTGAATTACTGCAAAAACAGCAATTTTCGCACAAAGCTATATATAATTAAATATATATATATGTGTGTGTGTGTGTGTGTGTGTGTGTGTGTGTGTGTGTGTGTGTGTGTGAATATCTTCATTAGTAAAAGAGAACTGATATTCTGATTTCCATCAGTTTCCACTCATCCAGCATCCCTCTCAATATATTCGTGGCATTTCACACTGTTCTGCTTTTTAAATGAAGGTGCACCCATGGAAGCGAAAACATTTTCTGAATCACCTGGGGAACATTCCAGGAATGTGTTGACAAAAACAGTAAACAGGTGGAGACTGTTTGAAATCATAATATCAGTCCTGTTTTTCTAATGAAAGTACTCCCATCGCAGCGTTAACTTAAAAGTTACCCTTACACACACACACACACACACACACACACACACACACACACACATATATATATATATGAAAGTAATCCCATATATATATATATATATATATATATATATATATATATATATATATATATGCGCCCGTGTATTGAATACTGCTGCCACATCTGGTCGAGTGCCCCTGCTATTCACCTCGGGGTTCTGGACAAAATCCAACGGAGAATCTGTAATGTGATCGATACTGACTTGGTAGCTCGGCTGCAGTCACTCTCTCACCGATTTGACGTAACTTCCTTGTGTCTCTTCTACAAATACATTCACGGTTTCTGCTGCAATGAACTTAGCTCACTGGTGCCCCTATGTATGAATTTACACCAATAGACTAGCAACTAAGTCTCACCCTTTTAAGCCGATAAAATGTAATTTCTACTCTCATTGCTTCTTTTCTCGCACTTCCCGCCTGTGTAATTTCTTTCTGTATACTTGCTTCCCCGACAGCTACAATCCCCAGGAATTTAAATGTAAGATCAGTAGGAATCACACTGACTCGTATCCATTTTTAAGCTCTTTTCTCTAACCACTCCACCCCGTCACACCGGTATTTCCATCCTTCTATTACCCTCCTTCTGACACCCCCTATAACCTACTCCTCTTTCTCATCACTTTCTCCTATGTAACCCCGTGCGCAACAGTGGCAGTAAAACTACTTGCTTGGGGTGAAATGATTAATATATATATATATATATATATATATATATATATATAAATGTGTGTGTGTGTGTGTGTGTGTGTGTGTGTGTGTGTGTGTGATGTTGAGTTGTGATAACATTTAGCGCCCAGCTTGTTTTTCAGTGGTTTTACTGATAAAATGTATTTTGTCATGGAGGTATTTTATCATCATAAAATGCTCGATATCTGGATTTGTCACTTTAACTTAGCAGGTTCATGCCTACTTCGAAGTTTTTGTGGAGACATCATTATGAGTTTCTAACTTAACAGGGCTGATTTGCCGTTAGATCCCGATTTTTCCTTGTTTATATGGAGCATGGTATGATTTTTACGGGAGTGGTCATATTTATGAATAGTTTATTTTCATTTTGTTTTTTTCTTTATTTTCCCTCCGTAGAAACAAGAAAAGAACGGTATCTAGGAAAACTTTTAGATTGCGTCTGTATTAAAGAAAGTCTTCTTGTAATATCGAGTCTTGGATCTCTGTCTCTGCTCCTTTGTTTTTATGTCTGGACGACAAATTTAAAAACAAATGTCTTAATCCTCCTGTTTTTTTCAAACTGCCTGTGTATGGATATGGTTTTCGGCTCCTTCCGGTATGTGAATTTTTGTACCATATTTGAAGTAATAAAATTTTGTTTTTAATCGTTGCTGAAGAAGCGAGAATTTTCTAGCTGAAATAGCTATTCAACGAATGTAGAATTCGGAATTATATATGTATATATTTATCCAGATGACGAGAACCAACAGGTTAAGAATCCCGACATCTCCGGTATTTACTTTTTTAAAAAGTGCTCAATACAACGTAGAGCGTAAGATAATTAAATTTGTTATTTTATTTAAAATTAGTTTACATTGCGACACGGAAATTTCTATGTTTCGAGATTTAAAGTTTTTTTGTTATCTAGTCAATAGGCAATATTCGATAACTTTAGTGAAAATGATTTACATTTGAAATAGAAAATAAAATCATTTTATTGGATACATTTTATGAAATTCATTTTAGCGTCTCCTTATATACCCACCTCCCCGTGTTTACCTTTTTTAGTTTCGACATTTTGATTATTGTGGTTCCAATGAATCTTTTTGAAGAAGAATGTGTTCCGTCATTTTCAAAGCCATAGATAAATTCAGTGATGGAATATTTTTGATTAAATATATATAAATTTGATAAATTTCAACTGAACATCAAGAAGACAATTAGAGAGCTAGAAAGGATTATTATAAAAATAAAAAGAATAATATGCCTATATAACATATAACTTTTTTTTATCGTTTCACCCCAAGCAAAGCGGTACCGCCACTGATGAGCAGGGGGCTATATAAGAGAGTAAAAGTTTAGGCAAGAGGAAAGTGAAGAGAAAGACGAACCAGCCACAGGGGGTGAAAGAGAAAGGGCAAGAGAAGGATGTGAACCCAGGAGTGAAGACAGTTGCAAAAGTAGAAAGAAAGGAAAAGAACAAGATACACGGGGTGATGTAGAAAGGACTGGAGTCAAGTGAATAAGAGATGGGAATTGACATTGAAATTCCTGAAGGTTGTAGCTGTCAGGAAAGCAAGTATACGGAAGGGAGTTCCACAGGCGGAAAGTGCGAGAAAAGAAGCTGAGGGTGTAGAATTGTTATGTATTTAGTTGATTTAACTGTCAATTGGCGGATCCTTGTTGCCAGTCTGGTTGCACGAGTAAATTCTTGTGGAGGTGGTACCAGTGGCCTAAGTTCGTCGGAGCAGAAGCCATGAAAATATTTGTAGAATAGATAGAGGGATGCCAAATCCCGCCTATGGGAAAGTGGCTGGAATCGAGCTGCCAGGTCGGGAAAAATTACATTACAGATTCTCCTTTGGAGCCTGTCGAAAACACTGAGATGAACAGCAGAGGCGCCTGACTAGATATGGCAACAGTATTTCATGCACGGTCGGATGGTTGATTTGTATATGTGGAAGTTGTATTCAGGCGGAAAAAACTTCTTGGCCTGGCACAGTGACCCAATATTCCTACAGTAGATTTAGCTACGCTTGAATGAAGATATGCTGCCTGAATATATCTATATATTATAACGGTTATATAAATGATTTTATTTTAACAAATGATTTTATTAAAATAAAGTCATTCATATAACTATGGACAATTTTAATCTGGAAAATACTGTTTTAATGAATAAACATCGATAAGATTCGACTATGCTCTCTTCATTGTAGGTGATATCCCACGTTAAAAGCAATTCAGGCACGAAGAATGTTGTCGATAGAACAAAGCTGAATACAGTTGAATAATTATGTGCCTTATAAACGCAATTTTCTCAGATTTTCGAACGATCATATCTGCATTATATTGTAAACAAACCTACATCCCACTTTGCAGGAGAAACCATTCAACATGATTTGATCACCAAGCTAGTGTGCTTCATAGTAAAGCAAGAATCATCTTACCTTTTTTCTTTCATAAGATTTAGATTTCATAAGATATTCAGGCCGGTAGACGAAAATAAATAAATATACTGTTTAATAAATGAACGAAGTGTCTACTCAAATATAAGTATGTTTAAAGTGATAATGTATTTTGTGTTTCGGTGAATATTGGTTCAGACGAGAAATCGGAGAGCCGAGTTCAAATTCAAGTTGAATTTGTTGCATTCACTTACGCAAAAGTAGCCTTATAGAATGTCTTAATCCGCCACTTCTCTCTCTAGTTATGGATTAAATAGCAAGACAGATTGGATTCTATAACCTTGGTTGGCAGCAAGTTTACTGCAGAAAGTAATCTACTGCGGGATACCTTGTGCCCAGTCACGCATATCTCTTTAGAGACTGACTGGTATATATATACCGAAAGGTTGAAACCTAGGTTACGGAAATAACTCATTTCTAAATTTAAAAAAATATTCAAAACTGTACAATATAAATGTATTAAACACTTTTTAATACAGCTGGGTACTGGTCTAATTTAATTACGATCAAAGACTAATTAACAATATATATATATATATATATATATATATGTATATGGTGTATCGAGGCACCAAGTAATTTTCTAAACATATGCTGTTAAATGTAAGAGACAATGAATGTCTGTTATGTTTAATCTTGAGCCGATCTAAACGTCGTATTTTTGCTTTAATTTTAGTTGAAAAAAATTATCAAAAAAATTAACAAAGACAAAAATTATCCAACATTTAGACAATTATTGATTTTCTTCTAAGCTTTCGGCTCACATGAGCCTTCTTCATAGAGGTTGTTTAGACTGAAATATTATAGCATCCACCATCACCGACGATTTTATTTTGTGTTGACATAAAACTCCGCTTGGCAACGTCAATAGTTACCAAAAATAATAAACGCACTTCTTAAATTTGCGATGCGGTTTTATGACGTCACACCGCGTGATAGCACGAAATGACAACAAAACCATGTAGTCAAATGCAATGTAATATGTTATTTCCGGAAATAACATAATAAAGCTTAGAAGAAAATCAATAATTGTCCAAATGTTGGAGAATTTTTGTCTTTGTTTTCAACTGAAATTAAAGCAAAAATACGACGTTTAGAACGGCTCATGATTAAACATAATAGACATTCATTGTCTCTTATATTTAACAGCATATATATATATATATATATATATATATATATATATATATATATAGCACCGCACTGATGAAGCAAAAATAAACACACCATTATCTTATCCTATCATGACCAGATGCATTTCAGTTATAAGCAGGATGGAAAAGAGATTAAGTAGAATTTCAATCTGAATTTCTGGGATGAGGAGTTATCATTATTTACACTATTTATATTCAGACTATTGTCCTCATCTTTGTTGTTATTATCACTGAATTTCTAGGATGAGGAGTTATCATTATTTGCACTGTTTATATTCAGACTATTGTCCTCATCTTTGTTGTTATTATCACTGAATTTCTAGGATGAGGAGTTATCATTATTTACACTGTTTATATTCAGACTATTGTCCTCATCTTTGTTGTTATTATCACTGAATTTCTAGGATGAGGAGTTATCATTATTTACACTGTTTATATTCAGACTATTGTCCTCATCTTTGTTGTTATTATCACTGAATTTCTAGGATGAGGAGTTATCATTATTTACACTGTTTATATTCAGACTATTGTCCTCATCTTTGTTGTTATTATCACTGAATTTCTAGGATGAGGAGTTATCATTATTTACACTGTTTATATTCAGACTATTGTCCTCATCTTTGTTGTTATTATCACTGAATTTCTAGGATGAGGAGTTATCATTATTTACACTGTTTATATTCAGACTATTGTCCTCATCTTTGTTGTTATTATCACTGAATTTCTAGGATGAGGAGTTATCATTATTTGCACTGTTTATATTCAGACTATTGTCCTCATCTTTGTTGTTATTATCACTGAATTTCTAGGATGAGGAGTTATCATTATTTGCACTGTTTATATTCAGACTATTGTCCTCATCTTTGTTGTTATTATCACTGAATTTCTAGGATGAGGAGTTATCATTATTTGCACTGTTTATATTCAGACTATTGTCCTCATCTTTGTTGTTATTATCACTGAATTTCTAGGATGAGGAGTTATCATTATTTGCACTACTTCCATTGTTCTCATCTTTGTCGTTGTTATCACTGAATTTCTGGGCTGACACTATTTATATTCGGACTATTGTTATCTTCGTTGTTAGTATCATAACGTTTCGACCGTTACGCTTTCCGTGGTTCATCAGGAATACAAGGAATACTGAAATGAGCACTTTATTTAATCTAGGGATATCTCGTCTAGCACTTAAGAATAACTGCTCAGTTAGTGCTCGCCCGTTTTCACTGAGTCCATATACTTACTGCCCGGCAAAAAAATCGAACTCACAATTACTATAGCATCAAATTCTCGACCGAAAGCTTTAGTTTACTAGGTCCTTACCCCGTACAACATTAATAATAATAGTAAAAAACAAAAAAAAATCACTAAATTTTTACGTTGAGAACATATGTACTCACGTGGATTGACCTGTCACCTGTCGTTATTCAGTTCAATCCGTGCACATCCGAACAGTACATCACGAATGACCCAAATTCAACTATGAACATGCGACAAATATTAGTGGATAATATCAAAATACTCTACTGCACCCAATGCAGGGAAAGGTTAAAAAGCTGGGTAGCTATTAGTTTACAAAATAAACAGCCCACATTAAATAAAACATCATTCACCATAGGAGACGGTGTCTTGATGTGCATATGATAATATATTCAATGCTCACTCGCGCGCGCGCACACACACACACACCACCACCACCACCATCACCACCACCACCACTACCACCACCTTGCTGCTTGAATTTTTCTGAGACGGTCGAAAATACTTAAATTAAACAAAATACACATAATTACTGAAGATGTTTTTTCTTTTTTTCCTAATGATATCAAAAATATTATCTTCATGTCTGTCACGAATTGGAATGTTACTGTTTTTGTTAGGGTTCTTAAGGATTAAAGTATTATAGATTTTCATGTTCGTTAGTTGCTTTATACATTACGTCTCTGTCAATACCTCATAGATAATGGATTATTTCGTTTTGATCCCGAGAAAAAGACATATAGAGATTCTGTTTGGTTTCAAATTCAAAGAGTATTTTCAAGTCATGGAACTTAGAAAAAGCTTATTCAAACAAAAGTTTTTTATTTTCATCATTTATAATCTTTTTTTTTTTCGTCTCAGTTTTTCTTTCTTTCTTTCTTTCTTTCTTTCTTTCTTTCTTCCCCTACCTAGATAACCTCAGTTCTTTATTTCTATTTCTTTCTTTCTTTCTTTCTTTCTTTCTTTCTTTCTTTCTTTCTTTCTTCCCCTACCTAGATAACCTCAGTTTCTTTCTTTCTTTCTTTCTTTCTTTCTTTCTTTCTTTCTTTCTTCCCCTACCTAGATAACCTCAGTTCTTTATTTCTATCTTTCTTTCTTTCTTTCTTTCTTTCTTTCTTTCTTCCCCTACCTAGATAACCTCAGTTCTTTCTTTCTTTCTTTCTTTCTTTCTTTCTTTCTTTCTTTCTTTCTTCCCCTACCTAGATAACCTCAGTTCTTTATTTCTATCTTTCTTTCTTTCTTTCTTTCTTTCTTTCTTTCTTTCTTTCTTTCTTTCTTTCTTCCCCTACCTAGATAACCTCAGTTCTTTATTTCTATCTTTCTTTCTTTCTTTCTTTCTTTCTTTCTTCCCCTACCTAGATAACCTCAGTTCTTTATTTCTATTTCTTTCTTTCTTTCTTTCTTTCTTTCTTTCTTTCTTTCTTTCTTTCTTCCCCTACCTAGATAACCTCAGTTCTTTATTTCTATCTTTCTTTCTTTCTTTCTTTCTTTCTTTCTTCCCCTACCTAGATAACCTCAGTTCTTTATTTCTATCTTTCTTTCTTTCTTTCTTTCTTTCTTTCTTCCCCTACCTAGATAACCTCAGTTCTTTATTTCTATCTTTCTAGCTATATTTCGTTTTTCTTGCATCTAGATTCTTTCAACACCTTTTTTCTTTCATCTTCTCAGCTTTAGACTCCATCAGCTTTCTTTCTTTCTTTCTTTCTTTCTTTCTTTCTTTCTTTCTTTCTTCTGCAATCTAGACTCTATAGGCTTCATCAGTTCTTTCTTTCTTTCTTTCTTCTTCTCGTCTATAGACGCCCTCCTTTCTTTCTTTCTTTCTTTCTTTCTTTCTTTCTTTCTTCTGCAATCTAGACTCTATAGGCTTCATCAGTTCGTTCTTTCTTTCTTTCTTCTTCTCGTCTATAGACGCCCTCCTTTCTTTCTTTCTTTCTTTCTTCTGCAATCTAGACTCTATAGGCTTCATCAGTTCTTTCTTTCTTCTTCTCGTGTATAGACGCCCTTTCCTTTCTTTCTTTCTTTCTTTCTTTCTTTCTTTCTTTCTTTCTTTCTTTCTTTCTTTCTTTCTTTCTTTCTTCGCAATCTAGACTCTATAGGCTTCATCAGTTCTTTCTTTCTTTCTTCTTCTCGTCTATAGACGCCCTCCATTCTTTCTTTCTTTCTTTCTTTCTTTCTTTCTTTCTTTCTTCTGCAATCTAGACTCTATAGGCTTCATCAGTTTTTTCTTTCTTTCTTTCTTCTTCTCGTTTATAGACGCCCTCCTTTCTTTCTTTCTTTCTTTCTTTCTTCTGCAATCTAGACTCTATAGGCTTCATCAGTTCTTTCTTTCTTTCTTTCTTCTTCTCGTCTATAGACGCCCTCCTTTCTTTCTTTCTTTCTTTCTTCCTTTCTTTCTTTCTTCCTTTCTTTCTTTCTTTCTTTCTTCTGCAATCTAGACTCTATAGGCTTCATCAGTTCTTTCTTTCTTTCTTTCTTCTTCTCGTCTATAGACGCCCTCCCTTTCTTTCTTTCTTTCTTTCTTTCTTTCTTTCTTCCTTTCTTTCTTCCTTTCTTTCTTTCTTCTCGCATCTAGATTTCTTCAGGTTTTTCTTTCTTCTTCTCGTCTATAGAGTCCTTCAGTTCTTTATTTCTTTTTTTCTTTCTTTTCAACTCCTTCAGTTCTTTCTTTATATTTCTTGTCTTTAGACTCGTCATGTCTTTCTTTCCTTTTTTTCTTTCTTTCTTTTTTCATTCTTCTATCATCTAGATTCCTTCAATTCATTCATTCATTCATTCTTTTCATATCTAGACACCAGTTCTTTTCTTCTTCTCGTCTTCAGCTTCCGTTAGGTTTTTCATTCATTTTTATTTTTTATTTTTTTCTTCTTATAGTTTTTTCTTGCTTTCTTTCTTGCTTTCTTTCTTTCTTTCTTTCTTTCTTTCTTTCTTTCAGCTAGATTTCTTCATTACTTTCTTATTCTCGTCTTTAGAATCCATCAGTTGTTTATTTCTTTATTTATTGTTTCTTTCTTCTTCTCGTCTATAGACATCCTCCTTTCTTTTTTCTCGCTTCTAGACTCCTTCAGCTTCTTTCTTTCTTTCTTTCTTTCTTTCTTTCTTTCTTTCTACATGCCTATAGACTTCCCCAATTCATTCTAACATTCATTTAGACTCCGTCAGGTCTTTCTTTCTTCTCCTCTTTAGACTATGCCAGATCGTTTTCTTTTCTTTTTTCTACACACCTTCAATTCCATCTTACTTTATTGTTTCTTTCTTCTTTTCACGTGTAGACTCTCTACGTTTTCGTTCTTTCTTTCTTTCTTTCTTTCTTCTTGCATCTAGACTCTTTCAGTTCTATTTTTTCTTTTTTTCTTCTTTATGACTTTCGACTCTGTCAAACTCTTTCTTTCTTTCTTTCTTTCTTTCTTTTCTCTCATGGATATGTGAGTGGCAAACTGGATAGCGGCTCGAAATGAGAAATTAAATCCAGCAACTCATCAGGCGATCACTGATCATATCGACTGATGAGCTGCTGGATATAGTGCAGCGAAACACCACAGATCTTGGGCAGCAAAATATATAGGTCCCACGCTATTTCTGATCTACATTAATGATCTCCCCGACACCATTAGATCCCAAGTTGGCATGTATGCCGACGACACAACAATCTACTCCCGCATCGATCAGAAACCAGGTCTGGACGACAAAGTGAACCTCGCTGCCGCACTGGAAAGGGACCTCCAATCCGTAGTGACCTGGGGTAGGAAATGGTTGGTAAATTTCAATGCCTCCAAAACAAAGCTGTTATCAACTAACCACCATAGACAATCGCATCTACCTCCCATTAGCATGGGACAGGCTAGCCTCCCAGAGAGTAAAATACTACGCCTCCTTGGCCTTACACTCTCGGCGGACCTCAAATGGAATGACTATATTGAATCCATTGCCAAATCTGCTGCTATGAAAGTCGGCTCTCTGTGCAGGGCCCGGAAATTTTTCCCACCTGAAACTATTCTGCACATATACAAATCTACCATCCGCCCGTGTATTGAATATTGCTGCCATATCTGGTCGGGTGCCCCTGCTGCTCTCCTTGGGCTTCATATATATATATATATATATATATATATGTATGTATATATATATATATATACTAGCATTATAGCCCGGCGTTGTTCGGGTGTAATGAAGGCTTGAAAACTAATTCATGTCCTGGAGCTCAGACTCTTCGGACGTTGGCACGAAAGACTAAAAAGCAATAGTTGTTTCCAGTTAAAGCAAAACCGTACATTGAAAGAAAAATGAATGGATGTAAGTCAAATTTTGATTTCCTGATATAGATATAATTTTCTGCACTATTGTAAGAGCTGCACTCATGAAGCTTCTGAATATCGTTTCTTATGTCTTTGTCTATGAGTGTATCTAATTTGATTAAAATCGGACCACTCCTTCCATAACCCGATTTTTTCGATTATCAATTTTCGATATTTATCGGGGGTACCTCGACACAAAACCTAGCTAAGAATGCTTGCAGACGCTTATAGTACAACTGTGCAAATTTTCAAGAAAATCGGTTCAGCCGTTTCGGAGTCTATAGGTAACGGACACACACACACACACACAGAGACAAAGTTCCATTTATAAATAAGTTTATATATATATATATATATATATATATATATATATATATAATCAAGTATAGGGTAGGTGTGGATGGAATAATATCCGTATCCAAAGAAACACTATTCTTAAAAAAGTACTCAATACAAAATAGAGCTAAAAATATTAATTCAGAAATTATAACACGAATATGTTATTATATCACTACAAAAGTAGCTATTTTGTTTCGACACTTCTTGTGTCTTAACAAACACTTCAACGTGAAATAAACCTCTTCACTTGATAAAACACAGGAAGCGTCGAAATAAAATAGCTACTTTTGTAGTGATCTTGTTTCCTGTTTAGGATGTGGTTTCCGGTTTTCCTCTTTTCCAATCTTTTCACTCTTACATAGCCCCCTGCGCACCAGTGGCGTTTTTGCCTTGCTTGGGGTGATATGATTAAAAAAAAAAAAATTATAACATATTCACGTTACAATTTCTGAATTTATATATATATATATATATATATATATATATATATATATATATATATTGTTCATTAATGAATATTACTTGCTAACAAACGTTATTTTGTGGATACCTATGTCTGAGCAGTAAGAAATAATGATAGTTAAAAGAGTCAGTTTCTTTAGAAATTACTTTGTTTACATTTTTAGGTATGCAGTTTGTTCAAAAGATTATGCTTTGTCATTAGGTAGTATTAGGAGTGTTAGGTTTTAATGAATTACCGTCTCTCAAAAAATCATTTTTTATCGTTTTGTGAGAGTTGTTATCATAATGTCTATTTTTCGCTTTTAGATACATCAGGTTACAACGAATGTTCGATGATATTCAATTTATAGCTGATAAATTTCCAGTGTCTAGATGGTTAATCCATCCCATTTTTCTTTCAGATATTGTGACCACTTTTTTGAAGAAAAGCTTCAAATCGACCGCATATTTGCTTCAAAACACATTCTTAATGCTATACTTTATATTTCTCAGAATTAATAATACAAATATACCACACCAAAGACACGTATAGTAATGGCGTAGTTTATGAACGAACATACCGAAAATAGTTTCTTGGTCTTACAAAAAGAAGATCCAGTCTAAATGATAAGTCAAGTGAAGGTCACACAAGAGTAATTGATTTTGACCCTCTGGAAGCAGCTGCCGATGTTAATCCAACCATTAGAACTAGGGAACTCAGTTGGCAGTTAATATGAAAGACATGACTGTCCACAATGTAATTACTAATGTTGAAAAAGTGTCAAAGGCTCAATTTTCTTTTTTTGAAGAGAATTATTTGCGCTGATGAAAAGTGGGTTCGTTATCACAACGTTTTGGCGGAGTCGCTAGTGGCTTAGTAGTAGTATAAGGTCTGCACAACAGCCGGGAGCGTTACGGCTTCCAAAAATAGTTCTTTTGCGTTTATGAATCACAGTCAAAATTTACTGACAATACTGAAAGCATCTTGTTGTGGATTTTCGTTGCCAATTTCTTGTTGAGTTGTAGCGAAACTTCGCCACAAAGTTGTAGTGAGCAATTTGTGCCGGAAGTAAAACTCGGAACAAGAAGGTAGCTTCAAAACAGTATATTAGTATAACAAGAAACAAAGGAAGTGTTAATAGTAAATAATTAAGAATCAGTAAGTCCGATGGTATTATTACGCTGCTTATTGTCTGACTAGTAGCTGTCGTCCACCGCTTTTAACTGCTTCTGTTAACTGCTTTGTTAACTGCTTTGCCTTTGTTAACTGCTCTCGTTCACTGCTCTCCGGAATTCACGCAGGTAATCATATATAACAAGAGGAAGAGTCCATTCCTCGTAGGAGGACATCATAACACGTCTAGGAGCGGAATTTGAGCTAAAAGCATTCATCTTTAGCAAATATTAACGGGATCATCATCTACCACGTTAAACGTGCGTTCCCGTACTATACACATAACCAAAAGATTTCCTGAAAGAATTCGGCTGAGAAAAACGCTTCATCCACTACAATGTGCATAAGGTATTCGAAGACACATTGACAACTGTAAGTAAAACAACCACATCTGACAAACAACTAAATTTCTTGATACAAAACTTGGTAAACAGATACAGTAATGAGTGGATTACATGTTTCTTCGATATAACCACCTTCAGCCGCAATGATAGATTTAATGCAAGACCGGAATAGTTGAGACTTACTTATCACATGGTCTGTATTGATATTGGACATTGCACTGGTAATAGCGGCTTTCAAGGTATCAGTTATACTGCGGTAACGTTGATTAGAATTAGACACCCGTTCAACAACGCCCTACATGTAATCGGCAAATGGATTAAAGGTCTGGCGATTTAGGTGGGTTAATCCTTCTGAAACACATACGGTCTTCCATAAAATATAAAGTTGATCCTGGGCTTCACAACTGCTTCTAGCACCTCCGGGTAGCCAGCAGCATTCAACCTTAGACCCTGTTGAAAAATTTAAAGAAAACCTAAGGAAAGAAACACCATATAATACCGGAAAGAGCGTTAACAGATATTAGACTTGTGAAAACTATTTTCCTGAAAAACTTTTTTAAGAGAATGATTTTAGAAATATCAGCTGACAGTAGCACAGGTTGATCGATCAATGAAAGCCGAAAATTTCCATATAAATATTAGCATTACCATTCACTTAAAATGTATTTTCCATCCTAAAAGACGATTCCTATTAGGATTCTATTACTTATTCAAGAAAGTGTTTCATACCTTAAAGTATGTGAAACCGATAACTAGTCAAAATATTTTACATGGAACAATTTCCCCTTTTATCTAAAGAAAATTCTTATATATATATATATATTGATCATAAATTTGAAAAAACGGCTTAGAGGTAAATCCTAATTAAATATTATAACTGATCCAATCAGCTCAATATAATTAAATTTATTTATTTACAGAGTCAATATTTATTATATATAAAACATTCAAATTTTTTAAAATCGGATGGGAATTTCGACTGGTAAATTTAACACCCATCTCATCATTGAGACCAAGACATTATTGAAAAATGAATTTACTTGTTTGTATGTGTGTGTATAAAAACGAAAGTAAGAGCAGGAAAAAGAAAAAAGTGGACAGTTCATTGCTACCAGAACATGTTTGATCTGCTACGTTAATGATAGTAACGAAAAGAATTACTATAAAATTGATTTAAAAAAAATATGGAAGAAATAGGGCAGACGAATTTTCAAGGCCACTATTAAAGGGTCAAGAATAATGTTAATAACAAAACAAACTAGTTAAACATAAGTTAACAATTAAAACGACAGAACTAGAAGCAATATATATTTAAGAAAAAGGCAATAAGGGGAAGTTATGAAATAATATAATTAAGTTATGCGGCTAGTAAGAAGAAATAAAACAAATATTTTAAGGAAATTTCTTGTTAAAATAATTATTAAAAAGTCTGAATTTAAATCCAAATTTATGACGGCATTTGCTTATAAATTAATTCCGTAAGTTTTAAAGCAAATTTTGATTAGGATATTTTAATATTTTAATTTTTTTCAACTAAGCATAGATTGTATTTATCGTAAAGGTTGTTGGGAATGGGGTAGAACCTATTAATCTCCAACTCATTATTGGGTTACGTACTTCCTCTTTCATTTCCTAAAATCTTCGGGAAAGGGAATTTTGAAAATTTTAAACTGGGGTTGGAAAAAGAGCGTTTATGAGAGTAGTAAGGTTGTTTAAATTCTCCCGCCGAATTTCCAATATAAATTTGATAGTTATTTTTGTTATTTTTAAAGGTGATGTTGGCTTGGTAAATCACTTGAATAGACTTACATTTATCTTCCACGGGACAAACGTTGATGGACCTGCAATTGCATGATTACATTTTACCAGTTTTAATATTAGGTCCATATAAATTCTTTAAAATCTGTCTGTTGCAGAAATTAATATTATCTATATTATGTGTTTAAGAATAAATAATTTTAATATTTCTATTAAAGATTCTGCATAGGGAATTATGGACAAGAAAATGATTACCAATTTTAGAAAACATTAATCAATGTTAATGTTTAAAAAAATCTACAGAATAAGGCGATTAAACCCTATAATTTTTTTATTTTTAAATCTACTTCTCGTTTGAGATGACACAGATTTAACAACGTGTTTTCCATTATTAGAATTTGTCCTTAGAGCCTGGAGGGCTTTATTATACAACTTCTTATTTTCATTGAAAATCTTAAAGTTGAAAGACAGCCGGTTAATTCTGGTATTAACACTGTTGGGTATTTGTTTACACACACACACACACACACACACACACACACACATAATATTTACATTGTATATAAAGCTATATGTATATATAATATTCTTCACTTAAAATTTTATCATTTTCTCATTCGTTTATTCACAATTATATATATATATATATATATAATAATAATAATAATAATAATAATAATAATAATAATAATTATTAAACCGACTCTGCGTGTATTCTAATCTCAAAATTTTATAGAAGGGACTTTCTAAGACTATGAATGACCAGCAGAATCTAAATCCGTTATTGCCCTCGGCTATAAAGCTTTGGGCAAAGAGGGGGAAAAAAAGAAAACTGCTTGGGACCGACAATACATACGGTTCCTCCCAGTAAAAAGAAAAAAAACCCTCAAACGGAACAAACAACCAGAAAAGAAAAGTGCTCGATACACACAACCGAAAAGTATTTAACTAGAAGGCAGTAACGCAGAGCAAACACACTAACAAAATAGCAAGATCGCCAAGACCGACCGCGGTTTCGCACAACGGCTCGTCAGGGCTTATTTTCTGTTCTGACGAGCCGTTGTGCGAAACCGCGGTCGGTCTTGGCGATCTTGCTATTTTGTTAGTATATATATATATATATATATATATATCTCATAGGTATGAATCCGTCACTTCTCTTTCCAGCTATTGGGTGAATAGTAGTACAGATTGGGTTTTATAGCCTTGATTAGCAACCATTCTACCGCAGAAAGTAATGGCAACCTACTGCAGGAAAATCTTCTGCTCGGTTAGTCATGTCTCTCATATAGCACTGACTAACTGATTGATTTACTTAATACGAGATCCACTCAACGTAGTTGGTTAATGAATAGAGCAGTTGTATAGATGTTAGTATTGTAAATATGTATAATAAATGTGGCTTATTTCTTGACATGAAGAGATTTTTAAAAATTATTTCACCCCAAGCAAGGCATAACTGCCACTAGTCCGCAGGGTGTTACAGAAAAGGTGAGTGATAAGAAAGAGGAACAGGTTACAGGGGAGTCAGAGAATGAGCAAGAAAAGGATGAGGATACAGGTGTGAAGAGGGCTGCATGAGAGTGGAGTGGAGTGTAAAGAAAAACATGATACAAGGGTTGTCAGGGAAAGGATGTAAACTGGGAACATTTTAGAGTGCTTAAGTGTCAATCTGAAGTCAGTGCAGAGGTTTGGGAAAGAGTTGGATCATATATCTAGTCATCATGGTGTTTGGAGTGATCACTAGTAATGGCGACGTTATCTTCCCATAGGCTGACTTCTTATTTCTGGCAACAGGACTCTGTATCTTGCCAAACAAGCAGGAGAAACCAGCCATTGCTCTCAGATAACTTCTGAGACCATATCATCGCTTTCATCTGGTCACTTAACTCCCCAGACTGCAACCCCTTTGAATAGTATGTGTGGAGCGCAGTTGAGTGAGAGTCCAACAAAACTTCTAGTAACACCAAAGCTGAACTGAAGACAAGAATTATGACAAAATTCACTAACTTTAACAAGGAGACCGTCTAGAAGAATTGCAAGAGATTCTGAAGTTGTCTGAAGGTTGTGGTTGAAGCCAATGGCGACTTCATTCAATAAATTTACTTTTTGATATTTCAAGATATTTTTGTGTAACCTTTAACGTCATTTAAACGCCAAGATAGATAGATAGATGCTAACAGATTGAAACAGATGTACGTAGAAAGATAGGTATTGAGGAACTTAGACAAATCAACCAATTCACTTCCTAACCCACTTCAACACTTGTGCACTCCAACAAAATCGTGCAATGAGATTTCCTTGTTGGCTATTTGGCACCCGTAGCCCTGCATTTGACAAATTTCATCGCTATCATTTCCACTAACAATGGAGCCAATTGAATAGAAGCGAAATGTTAAAACGGATTATTATCGAGGACAGACATCGGCGACTCAGCAGGTAAATAGGAAGCTTCACGCGCTAACGCTCCTACCATAGTAAAACAGGTGATGGCGGTGATAGAGGCCCAAGCAGCCGAGGCTGACCTTGAGACCAGCTTATTTTCTGTTCAATCAAACTGTCTGTCTTTTAAACAGCGCGCAAGATTGGCAACACTCTTTCTTTGCACTTTATCTGGTATTTCAGCTCGTCTTCCCTCCCTGAGCACGCCTGGTCGGCTTTTAGCAAAAGTGTACATTCAGAACGTCCGTTTGTTGCTTCGTCCCAGTTCCAAAAATGTATCAGTCGGTTTGCTTAGGGTTGGGTGGGAGTAACGAAACAATTAGATATTGAAATTTAAGAGTGGTGGGAGGAGAGTGAAATAGTGGCACTGTAAAGTAAAGAGAGATAGAGAGAGAGAGAGTAGTGAGATGAGTAAAGTTGTTTACGATGAATTAAAAAATAGGCAATAAAAAGAGCGAAAGAGAAAGAGAGAGAGTAGAAGGGTTATTGACAAAAGTCAAAAGAGAGTGTGGGAGATAAAATCTGAAATAGAGAAAATGATAGAGAGAAAGAGAGAGGTATGGGGATAAAATAGAAACAGAGAGAAGATGAGAGAGGGATCCAAGAACGGTAGAAGAGAGAGAGAAAAAAAAAGAGAGAATGGAAGCGAACTGCGGCGAAAAAGAAAGAAAATCAATTAAAGTAAAAACAGAAATAGAGAAAGAGAAAGAGAGAGTGATGACAAAAAGAGAGAAGGGAATATGTAAGGATAGCGAGAAAAAGTAAGAGGAAGTGCGAAAGAGAGAGAGAAGATAAAGCGAGGGTAAGAGAAGATAATAGAAAACAGTTGAATGGGAGAGAAGATTAGTAAAGAGACTGAATGGTAATGGGAGAAATATTGAAAGAGAGAGAAAAAGAAATAGAGAGACAGAAGAATACAAAAAGAGAAGATTTGGATGTTAAAAGAGACAGGTGACAAAGAGAGGAGATTATAGTTAAAAACAGAGAGGAAAAAGAAAAGAAAGAGAGAAGAAAAGTAAAAACAAGAGAGAAGTAAGAGAGAGAGAGAAAGAAAAAAAGAAAGAGAGGTCAAGTTTAAAAAAGGGAAGAAGAAAATGAAAATGTAAGAGAAAATATCTGAGTGAAACAAAGAAAGAGAGAGAGAGAGAGAGAGCAAGAGAGAGAGAGAGAGAAAATAGTAACGCGAGTGTGACAGGTATAAACCGACAAAGAGAAGAAAAGAGTAAAAATGAAAGAGAGAAGGAGACAGGAAGAAGGATAAGAAGAAAAAGAGAAAGAGAAAGAGGGTTTGAGAGAAGAATAGAGATGAAGAAAAAGTGGGAGATACGCGTTCACCTTATGGCAAAAGTTGGATATCGTGTATCGTGCAGTCAATTCCGGTCTGAAAACGTCTCAACCCGAAACTAATTACTATATAGGTGACACTGACGTCAAAATCACACGTACATTTTACCGGAAAAAACCTTCCGACCCCCAACCATTGAGCAATCGAAGAATGTATCGACCCAGATTATTGTAATAAAATGTGACAATAAAATAGAGAAAAATCAGTAATAATCACCATTCTATGGGATTACACCATCTACACAGACAGAAAAATTGATGCAAATAGGCCGGACATTATTGTTAAAAACCAAAAAGAAAAAACTTGCCTACTAATTGATATGGCTTGTCCAGTGGATTGTAACATAGCAACCAAGGAATTCGAAAAACTGTCAAAATATAAAGACCTGGAAATTGAAATAGAAAAAATATGGAAATTGAACACAAGAATCGTGCCAAAGATAGTAGGTGCACTTGGAATGATAAAAATGGAACAAAACAACACATTGAAAGAATCCCCGGAAACCCCAGCTTAAGAGATATACAAAAATTGTCTTAAGTACAGTTCACACACGAAGGAGAACTTTGTCTATGTAACGCTAGGGATTTTAGGGGAGAAAAAAAAACATGAAATGGAGCCATAACAACACACCACTGTCTGCCTTAGGTCTTCCTGCAGACTTGATAGGTAGTGCGACCATAGCAGAAATCAAATTATGATCAACATAAAAAATGACATAGTAATAATAATAATAATAGTAATAATAATTCAAATAGCAACAACAACAACAACAGTAGTTGCGCAGGACAAGATTAAAACAGAAACCGATGTTTTTATTTTTACTACACAAGGCCAATGCTTACCAACTAGAAATTATGAAACAGACTTACTTAAATATTACGTTGACCCCAAGTGCAGATTCTGTGATGAATATCCAGAAACAACTCGTGTTTCAGGGTTTGGGTTATTAGTTTCCACCGGGTATAAAACACATGACATTGGGTCAATATATTGACTGGAAAATCTGTAACTTTTATAAGAAGGAAACTACAAGAAACTGGTATGAACTGGTATGTTTAGAGATTCTTGATAAAATACAAAAGAATTTGCAATGATATTGGTTCTAATCTTGCATCTCGGTTTCACTCAGTTTCCCATTGCCGTTAAGTAGCTTCCTTGTGCCTTTACTATAGATATTTTCATTATAATTGTTTTGATTAATTTTCTTCTAGACTTTACCTCATGAATTTAAACGCTGTACTAGGTTGGCGGCACGGTCTCATCGTTTTACAGTTGTACTGGCTATGCTCACAGTTTCTTCTATCGTACTCTTTGGTACTTCCTTCCACCTCCATGCTTTCTAGTCAACTTTGATCTACAAAAATTTAAATGTAATCTCAATCGCTATCTTCTGTCTTATTAATTACTATCCTTTACCCAGACAGAGATAGAACCGGTAACAATTATACAGAATTTTGCTATACACACACATAAACCAATCAAAACTAATCGCCCAGATATCGCGATCAAAGACAACAAAAACAGAATATGCTTTCTTACTGTCATGGTAGTTCGTTCAGTATTTGTCTATATTTCTGAGATGAAGTAGTATTTACATTATTTACATTATTCGAACTATTGTCCTCATCTTTGTTGCCATTTATACGACGTTTCGGCCGTTGTACGCTCTGGCCTTCTTCAGGTGCTAGGATTTTCGAACCGAAACTTTTATTACAATCATTGGGGTATATCATTCTCATCCCTTGCGTAGTAGTGCCTTTTTTAGAAGCCATGAGTTATCTTTCTCTAACCCTGTAAATTAATTGTTCACTACTGCTGTAGCCTGGTATTGAACTCACAAATTTTTGGGGTCATGCCACAGGAACTAACCAACGTCTAACCTTCCACTCCCAGCAACTCCTTGCGTATTAGTGTCATTATTACCTTCCCTGGAGTGAAATGAAAAAATATTAAGGCTATGATTACGATATATTTTAGTAGATTTAACAGCCTCGATATAATGTTATCTGAAATTATGAATAATTAAAGATGAATCACGCCTGAGAATTAATCAGTAACATTTGAAATGGTCCTGGGTATGACAATAAACTGCATCCGGCAGCAAATCCTCTGATTAAGAGGTTGTGATGAGCATCGAACTACCTCTTAATTGCTGTTGTTACGAGGTCGAATTTGACCCAAGGTGGTAGTACCTGTTAGGGTTCCAGCTATGGGCAAATAGTTTATCCCCAAACAGGGTTCAAAAATAGACTTTTATAGTAAAAATTCCAGGATACATTTAATAAAGAAAAAAAGTTACCATCAATACATTTTTGAAGAAAAAATATTACCAATAATACATTTTTGAAGGAAAAATATTACTAGAAATACATTTTTGAATGAAAAAATTATACATATATATTATCAGCAATACATTTTTGAAGGAAAAAATATTACCAGAAATACATTTTTAAAGGAAAAATATATTACCAGCAATACATTTATAAGGAAAAGATATTACTAGCAATATATTTTTGAAGGAAAAAAAAATTACTAGCAATACATTTTTGAAAAAAAAAAACCAGCAATGCATGTTTTAAAGAAAAAATATTACCAGTAACACATTTTTGAAGGAAAAAACATATTACGAGCAGTACATTTTTGATGGAAAAATAAATACTAGCAATATATTTTTTAAGGAAAAAATTATTACCAGCAATACATTTTTGGAAAAAATAGTTACCAACAATACTGCTGAATGTCAACAAAAGTCACTTTACAAAAATACGTAAAAAAAAGCTGATCTACAAACTTATTTCTTACAAAGAATATATATTCTATCCAAAGAAATTTGTTGTAAAAATCTTGTCGGCATTAAATAAACTATTGATGTTGATATGCTAGAAAACGAATCAAACCAAAGTTGTAATATGCTGGTTCATCAGACAGTCCTTTTTCATACTTTCAACCAAGCAAGGTGATAATGTCACTAAGATGCAAGGCGTTACTGAGAATAAAAGAAATAGTGGGGATAATAACAGAAAGTATTCAAGCATTGACGGAAGATGACGATTGACGTTGCATAGGATTCATTACAGGTGGCCACATTCTTAGCAACATAAGTTAAGTAGATAATATAATGCTGATAGCATATCTGAAAAAAAGAAACTACAAATACGCTTACATAAAGAAAGCGATAAGAAAGGATTAAGTATAAACTACAAGAAGACAGAATGCATGGTTATCAGCAAAAGGATGATCTCAAAATGCAAATTGCAAATCGGCGATACTAAAATCATATAGGTACAAAAATGTAACTATCTGGGAAGTGTTCTCACAAAGGACAGTAATTAATAAGACAGAAGATAGCGATTGAGATTACATTTAAATTTTTGTAGATCAAAGTTGACTAGAAAGCATGGAGGTGGAAGGAAGTACCAAAGAGTACGATAGAAGAAACTGTGAGCATAGCCATTACAACTGTAAAACGATGAGACCGTGCCGCCAACCTAGTACAGCGTTTAAATTCATGAGGTAAAGTTTAGAAGAAAATTAATCAAAACAATTATAATGAAAATATCTATAGTAAAGGCACAAGGAAGCTACTTAACGGCAATGGGAAACTGAGTGAAACCGAGATGCAAGATTAGAACCAATATCATTGCAAATTCTTTTGTATTTTATCAAGAATCTCTAAACATACAGCAGTTATATGCAAAGCAATGACGAATACATATGTAAGATAGATTCTGGAAAGTAGAGATGGCTAGCACAATATAGGGAAGGTTGATTTTTCATTTCCTTTAGAGTGACGGAGTTTGAGTTTTATTTAACAACATATCAACCTCTGTAGGTTATTTAATGCCAAAAAGAGAGTTTTGAGGTATTTTTTTAATATTCAGTTACAGTGAGAAGGTTGATTTAATCAGATTTTGATGACATTTTTTATTCTTAGAAACTAAGGATGTCTTCTAGTTTTGTATTAAAAATGTATTGCTGGTAATTTTTTTTCTTAAAAAATTCATGATGGCAATCTTTTTTTTTTTTTAAATGGATTCCTGGTAATATTTTTCCTTTAAAAATGTATATTTTTCTATAAAAGTTTATTTTTATACTTTCATACTGTTTTGACCTCAGTTTGGGGGTTAACTATTTGCCGATAGTTGGGACCCTAATAGGTGCTACCACCCCGGGTCAGGGTGAACCTGGTAACAACAGCAGTTAAGATGTGGTTCCATACTCCTCACAACTTCCCAATCAGAGGCCTTGCTGCTGGATGCAGTTTACGGTTATACACAGGGCCAACTTCCTTTAGAAAATCAACATTGCATTCGGTCCAAAAGCTGGGGTGTCATGTGATAATTAAAAATTCTAAAGATTAGATTCATAACTTTACCAACTTTTGAGCATTACATTTTAAATATCGTCTGAAAAATGTACGGAAATATATGTAATTTATGTTTTTGCTTATAAACGGACTTCAAAATTTTATTATTTCAAGAAAAAGTCCGACTAAAGATAATATCCTTTGTATTATGTGTATTAAATGGAAAATATATTAAAACCAAAATTCTAACTAGGAATCACCACGAGCAAAATATGACGTTTTACTGTATTCGATAAGTAAAAATTGTGTAAAAATTTTAAAAGATTACAGATTACAAAAAAGGCTAATCAATGAACTAACTCTTACACCATTTGTTAATTTATATTTAATAAAAACAAAAATAAAAGAAAAATCTACATAACACAATAATACTGCTATAGGACAAAATGAAAAATATTATATGACAATGTTTTTAAAATTTGCATTGTTTATTGAAAACTAGCAGTATAGCCCGGCGTTGCTCGGGTGTAATGAAAGCTTTAAAACTAATCCACGGTTCTGGAGCTCAGGCTCAGCCTAAAGAATATTTATGTTAAGTTTGGTGAGAATCGGATAAAAATTGTGGATTTGTATAAAGGACATACAGACAGATAAACAGACACACACACAAGCATCTTGCCTTATATATATATATATTATCGATTTTCTTTTATATATATATATATATATTATCGATTCTCTGCAACCTTGAAACTTCTGAATATCGTTTCTTATGTCTTTGTCTATGAGTGTATCAAATTTGATTAAAATCGAACCAGTCCTTCTATAATCCGATTTTTTTCGATTATCGATTTTCGATATTTACCGAGAGTACCTTGACACAAAACTTAGCTAAGAACACTCGCAGACGCTTATAGTACAAATGTGTAAATTTTCAAGAAAATCGGTTCAGCCATTTTGGAGTCTATAGGTAACTGACACACACACACTGACACACACACACAGACACACACAGAGAGATAAAGTTCCATTTATTATATAAGTTTAGATCACGCGAGAACCATTGCACTGCATAATAAAACGCATCATAGCTAAATTGTTAAGTATAATTTCCCTTTGAAGTAAATGAAGGTTTTTATTTGATGTCACAATGATTTAGTAATAATGTACATGTACCATGCATCTTGTCCATATACAATTCATAAATCTTTAGTAAATTATATTAATTTTAAGGCTTTACTCTGTGATCACCAGAATGAAATTCTACCACTACTATTTTGAATCTAAACTTAATATTTAAATTCATTTGCTCAAAAAACTGTACAAAGTTGGGAAAATGTATTAGACATTATTATCTATGACGCCAAACCCCAACTTTGAAATTAAGTACAATTCCACGGTTTTAAAATCTACTTGTTCTAACGACATAGTGAACATATATATATATATATATATATATATATATATATATATATTGTATCGATAGCAGATAATTTACTAACTTATATTGTTAAATATAACAGAAAATGAATGTCAATTATGTTTAATCATGAGCTGTTTTGAACATCGTATTTTGGCTTTAATTTCAGGTGAAAATAAATACAGAAATTGTCTAACATTTGGATAATTTTTATTATGCTGATTCTAAGCTTTCAGCTAACATGAGCCATCTTCAGAGACGTTAACATAAAGACATCCACCATCAAAGATGATTTTATCTTGTGTTGACATAAAACATTACTATACGACGATAACAGTCACCGAATATCAGACGCAGTTCGTAAACTTGTAATGCGGTTCTATGACGTTACACCACGTAAGAGACCGAAATGTTAAGAGGACCATATGTCTAAATGCAATATAATTTGTTGTGACCTGATTGAAATGTGATTTTATTAAGTGTGGGTTGTTTTGATTTAATGTAGATGGCTTCCAATATCGGAAGGTTCTTTTTTACTGTGTGTATGAGTGAGTATTATTGTGTTATCGACTAAAATCTGTCAATATTACCTACATGGCTATGTTTTTTCTAAGAAATGTCCCTGCAACCTCTCTGAAGATGACTTATGTGAGCCGAAGGCTTAGAATCAGAATAATAAAAAAGTTATCCGAATTTTTGGGAGTTCTTTTCTTTATTTTCACCTGAAATTAAAGTCAAAATACGATGTTTAAAACGGCTCTTGATTAAACATAATAGACATTCATTGTTTGTTATATTTAACAGTATATGTTTAAAAAATTATCTGCTGCCTCGATACACTATATATATATATATACATACACACACACACACACACACACATATATATATATATATATATATATATATATATATATATATATATATATGAGCTATCGTTTATATATCAAACAATGGAATATATTGTGCTTTTTGGTCTGATAATCAAATAGAAGTTTAGTACATTTTTTTAACATTTTGTTTTCTGTTTTTCAAGAACTCTGTATAAATTCGCAAGTCCAAACGTTGATTTATTGCAACGTGTCTTAACCCACCTTGACCTTATGCTTTTTGCAACTGAGCCGCAGACTAATTTACCCATCGTCTTCTTCATTCGCTTGTTAGCTTCAGTGCTTAAAAGTAGGACAACGTATTTACATTTAACATGAAGTAATTATTTAGTTTTGATGTATTTATTAGGTCAGCAAGTAATATTCTTTCTTCTGTCCCCAGTCAAATGAACATTACTTGTTGTTTTAGGATTTATGATGACTGCTTATATTCGGAATGTTACATTTATTTTTACAGTGAGTTTCATCCTGTTCGAGGTCAAGGAGTCACTTGCTGTAAACGGTTTCGGAAAAATAGACACACTTTCTGCGGACATATTAACACTAGAATTGAACAGGGCGTTGTTTTCACAGAGCAGTGGTACGTAGAAAGAAGAAGCTCGAGCGGAACTTACCAATGGAACAATTTTGGGTGGTTCGCCACTGTGTGTGTGTGTGTGTGTGTGTGTGTGTGTGTGTGTGTGTGTGTGTGTGTGTGTGTGTATAACATGGTGGGTTCTAGCCGTGATGGTTAGAATGTAGAATGTAGTTTATCCGAGAATTGTTCATTTCAGAGATTGCAGGGTGGAAAATCATTTTCCAACCACAAAGATGCGGAGACAATTTTGGAATCTATCGAGGCTGGAAAGCTCCTGCCCAAATATAACAGCATTATTCTATTTGAGGCCTGATTATTATAAAAGTAAAAGATAGTACAAGAAGTCAGAAATTTACTTGAGCGGCACAAAAAACCCACGATTTTTCATGCATTTTTAGCGTCAGATCGTAGTCCACTTGAGGTGTAAATTGAGCCGCTCAAGAATATGACCCTCTCTGAGGAAGCATTCATTGTGACTAGTGGTAGTTCAGGTTATTTCATTTTTTTTTCTAACAGCTACCCTAGTTCGTTAACTGTCGCGTCGCTGACAGAAAGACGACATTTGAAATTTAAATTCTTTGTACACTTTAAATTTTCCTCACAGCTACTCTAGTTCCTTACCTGTCGCTTCGCTTATATAAAAAAAACACATTTTAAATGTAAATTCTTTGTCCATTTAAATATTCCCAAAACTGCTAATCTAGTTTGATACCTGTTGCTTACTGAAAGATGGCGACGTTTTAAATTTAAATTCTTTGTCCATTTAAATTTTTCATAACGACTATTCTAGTTCGATACCTGTTGCATTGCTGACAGTAAGATGATGACATTTTAAATTTAAATTCTTTGCCCATTTAAATTTTCTCTAACAGCTACACATGTTCATTATTTGTCGCTTCTTGGACGGAAAGATGACGAAATTTTATATTTAAATTCTTTTTCCATTTAAATTTTTCCTAACGACTTCTCTAGTTCCTTACCTGTCCCTTTGCTGACAAAAAGATGACATTTTAATTTAAATTCTTTTTTCATTTAAATTTTTTATAACGACTATTCTACTTCGTTATCTGTCGCTTCGCTGACAGAAAGATGACGACATTTTAAATTTAAATTTTTTATCCATTTAAATTTTCCCTAACAGCTACTCTAGTTCCTTACGTGTCTTCTCCTTGACAGAAACATGACGACATTTTAAATTTAAATTCTTTGTCCATTTAAATTTTCCCTAAAAGCTACTCCAGTAAATTTTGTCTGTTTAGTCAGTTAAGTGCCCTACGTGAAACACGCTTGGGTGATCATGCCTCTTTCGAGACATGAATGACCGGGCAGAAGATTATCCCGTAGTAGGTTGCCATTGCTTTCTGCGGTAGACTGGTTGCCGACCAAGGATATAGAACCCAGTCTGTCCTGCTATTTAACCCATAACTGGAGAGAAGAGACGGATTAATACCTTTCCCAAGGGTATTTGTGCGTAAGTGAATGCAATGGATTCAACTGGAATTCGAACTCGGCTCCCCGATTTCTCGTTCCGAGCCAATATCCACTGCACCACAACGCACTGTTATCTTTCCTAAACCTTGTTCCCTCCATTTATATATTCAAGCTCATTTTTCTTCTTTTATGTACCGTTTCTCAAAATCTTAATTAGGTACCTCCACTCATTTTCGATACCCAAGCTTTAAAGCGAATTTCTAAAAATAAATAAAAAGCTTTCTCAAAACCTTCATTTTAATTTTAATTGCAAGCTAAATGATTAAATGTGCTATTTCCAGTAAGCAAAATACTCTGGTGTATTTCAAATAGAAATTACATTGATTGGAATTTCAACTTTTTTAGTTTTCAAAGTTATCACTTTTTCGTCCATTTTGACAGATTGACAAGTTTGTAAACAAAAATTAATTCTCGATTTTAAAATATTGCGAAAATAAGATATAAATCTGTGACATGTTATTTTTGGAAAATTAGCAGAGTTAAAGTTAAAATTATCTTATTTGAAACAAATGTTTCTTGTTTCTAGCATGAAATTTAGAATAAAAGTATTTTTTAATTATGGAAGTCATATATTTCTGATGTGTGAAGTGATCGACGACATCCAGATGTGGCGATAAACTAAGTATGGTTCTCCAAAATTGACATCATTTTCCAAATTTTTTTGTATAAGAGGAAAAAACTGTGGAACGCGTGACCTTTTAATGTTATACAGGATATATCATTCTTAAAAAAATAAAATGACCTTCCTACGCACAAAAAAATTAAAAATGATTTTAAATATTCTTTAACTTGAAGATTTGTATTTAGCTTTTCAATTTTCGATCAGTAAATATAGTCTTAACTTAATAACTTAATAACCCAACCGCAGCATGGGTTTGAAAAATTCTAAAAGATTTTTGAAACTTTATAAATTATTATAATTAAAAAAGAAAAAAATAAGAACAATTCTTGTAAAAATTCATTATTCATCGAATTTTTTTTCTTCGTTCTATAATGTCCTTAATATATATGCATTTTTGAAAAGTTATCAAAAGCTTATCTGTTTAGATAATATTATAGTTTCATTGCATTTTTTATTTTATTTTACTATTCGGAGCAGATTTTTGGAGTAAAAATCTAACTTCTGAAAAAAATAAAAAAATAAAAATAGATGATTCACATTCCCCAAGTCGTCATGCGTTTAACTAATAAAAGAAATTTTCGAAACATAATTTAATTTCTTGACATTACATGAAATTACGTGAAGTGGGGAAGTGTAACAGATGTAAAATGTATATATTTTACCAAGATTTAAAAACAAATAATTTCAAAATTAATTTCATTCATTTGTGAATAAATCCTGAAAGTTCCATTAAAATCCGACAATTTTATGATTTTTGCAAGAATTTCAATTAATTTGTTTTTCACCGAAAAAAAGTGAGTTTCGTAATATTACATTATCCATAGTAAACTCCGATAAAAAAATGCCACCCGCTAACAAAAAAAATAAAGAAAAAAAAAGATTTTAACCAAAATTTCAAACGTATTAAAAAGGATAAAAATATTTAAAAAAATAATTTTTACATACTTTGATCTTTCCTTTTAATAATAACAAACATTTTGAGAGAAAAATTACGTATTTTGTTAAGTTTGAGACCTTTTTTTAATTCACTCTACACTGCTTTTTTTTTTTTACTGAATTAGTAGAAGTACCTCTTCTTAATAAATTTTGTCTTTTTGTTACTGCTCCTAAACTCTGCTCCATTGGTCATTTACACATGTTCATTAAATATGTTTATACATTGTTTTTCCCTGTTACACTTGCTATCAATCCGTCTTGTGTGTATAAGATTTTCCAAGCCCTTACTCAGTTTAAATAAAGGAGTCATAGAAAGGAATTCAAAGAGTTGGCTTGTCCTTTTTTCTGTCACCCAGAGTTTGTTACGAGACAGAACGGAAAATTTAACCTCGCAACGCAGATTTCAATTTCATTCAAATTGTATCTTGTTACGTTTGCGTGTAAGCATGTGTATTTAAGTCTTTATTTATCTAATACCATAAAATGTGCATGTTAGGGATTCATAATTAGAGCTGTGATTTGAGTATATTTTTCATTCAATGTATCTAATACAAAAAATATAAAATTTATTCTTGAAATAGTAAAACTTTGAAGTCAGTATACAAGAAAAAACGTGCGGAAATTAGACATTCCTGAACATTTTTCAGACTATATTTACAACTATATTCTCAGAAGTTGGTAAACGCTCTGAATCTTATTGTGTGTATCAGTCAGTTAAGTGCCATACCTGATACACGCTTGAGCGATCATGTCTCGAAAGAGACATGACAGTCTGGGCAGAAGATTATCCTGCAGTAGGTTGCCATTACTTTCTGCAATAGACTGGTTGCCAGCAAATGATATAGAACCAAATTAACACATAACTGGAGGGAAGAGATAGATAAATACCATTCCCAAAAGTATTTGCGCGTAAATGATTGCAAGGGGTTCAACTGGAATTCGAACGCGGCTCCCTGATTTCTCGTTCCGTATCCGAGGCGATATCCACTGCACCACAGCGCACATCAGTACCGATTGCATAAACTTTCAGCTGTCATACCGAGAACAATGTTGACTTTCTAAAAGAAGTGAAAAACCAATTTGTCTAACAGTGACGTGGCCAAACCATGTTATCTTCCGACCCTTAATCGTGGCGAGGAGAGATTAGCGTCGGCCCACGGGACCTTTAACTGTATTCCGTACGTAGTCATTGGTTTTGCTCTCCTAGTCGAAGATGCAGAGAAGCTTATACAAGCATTTATTCTCGAACGCCTGGATTCTTTTTCCTGTCTCAACCATATGTGTCCGAATCTCCCACCCATAAAGGTGGGTGGATACGACACTCTCTTGGTAGACAGTGCATGAATTAGAATCTTTTTTCTTGAATGAAAAAGATTAACATGGACAACAGGTATTGTTTTGGATTTCATATTTTTGGATTGCCCATTTGTAAATGGGGAGGTTGAAAGTTAATGTTATATACTTAATCCCTTGGGCTTATGGCCCTCCACATCTTCCTGGCACTTGTAACCCTTCATAGTTTTTGTCTTGTTATTTCTCCCAAGCCTTGCTCTGCGACCCATTTGCTTAAGTCCATCAAATATGTCACGCACGGTTTTCCCCCTCTTTCTCTCTTTCCGTCTGTCTGCCCAGTGAGTATCAAATTCTCCAAGCCTTCTTTCCTCATTACATTTTCACAAAACTTTAACTGTCTCTTCCTGATGTTAAGATGTTTTCTTTTTGTTTCCATTCTCTCTAAAATCTTGTTGTTGCTCACATGTTCGGTGCATGGTAACCTAAGCATTCTTCTGTAGCTTCAAGTCTTTCTTTCATCCTTAAGGAGATTGTCTAGCGTTCGCTGTCATACAGGAGGATTGATATCTCATAGCAATCCAGTATTCTTCTTTTGTTCCCAACGAAATTTTCCTGTCTCTAAATACTCAAAGAAAAACAACAAAAGATTTTAGTATATATTTTGCTATTCTGATATCGACCTCCGATATTTGTAGAAAATACGCCCTTATGCTAGAAACGTTTTTCCCTTTAAGCCCCAGGCAGATCATTTATGTTCCTTATGAGAAGAATCTTCCAGAGAGCAATATTGCAGACGGGATTGTTTTGTAAAATACTCAGAGATTCGTCACAATCAGACGACATTTTTTTTTATCACAGTTGGTCTATCTCAATCTATTTTTTAAGAAATGAAAACAATTTCAATTTCACCTTTGTCTCTTCCATTTTGATTTTTCTAAATTGATATACTTAGAGGGTTAATAAACAAATTGGATGGAGTTTGGAATTTTTCTCAGTATGCAATAAAATGGAGGGGTTTTAAAAATGGTCGGGACATCATTTAAAAGATGAAAATTGCTCGTAATTAACTGGGCGGGGGGTCGAATTTTTTTTTCTAAAAATAAATAAATAATAAGATAAAAATGTTCCCCATGTATGAGGCACCTAAAGGTAAAGTTGGATGTGCTTTGTGGTACAGTGGATATCGACTCGGAAGGCGAAATCGGAGAGTCGATTTCGAATTCACGTTGTATTCACTTATACATACTCGTGGGAAAGGAATTTGTCTCTTGCTTCTTCCCCCAGCTATGAATTAAATACCTGAGCAGATTGGGTCCTATAGCCTTAGTTGGTTACCAGTCTACCAGAAAAAGTATTCGCAACCTACTGCGGGAAAATATTCTGCCCAGTCAGTCATGTCTCTAACGAGACATGATCGCTCAAGTGTATATCACGCATGGCAATTAACTGACTGATCACACAGAAGAAATGTTGCAGGCCTCACGCCATTTTTTATGACATGGGTTCTAGACGTCACTCTAGTAAGTAACTGACTCCTTATGCTACCTTCTACGTTTATAAGAGCCAGATTTGATCCAAAATGGAAAACTGTCGCCATATTTGAACACGAGCTTCCCAGTTTTCACTCTCCAGTCTTGATTAAGTCCAAAAGCGTCTCCAAGTCCTTGTGGGTGATGAATTATTTCTCTCTGTCTCTGTCTCTGTCTCTGTCTCTGTCTCTGTCTCTGTCTCTGTCTCTGTCTCTCTCTCTCTCTCTCTCTGTGCAGGTTGTAGCGGGCCTCTCGCTGTTTCATCGCTACGTCCATAGAAAGTGCACAGACGAATTACATTTTTTGCTTCCGGCAGGTCTAATCTTCATGCCTATGACCCACCATGCCACTTACATAACAGCAAATCCCCAAAATTTCGGGGAGAAGTACAAACAGGTAAGCGGATACAATGTACAGTATTATCTCTTTAAATACAACTTTACGTAAATTCGGTAAACCAGCTGAAATCAGTTGTTTTCGAGCGAAAATTCAATTATGACTACTTTTTAGGTGTTTCCTTAGCTTTTCGAACCCCATTTTTTTTCATAAAAATCCCGTTTCCAGTCCGTCCTATGTTTACGAGAACGATAAACAAATCACAAAGCTGAACTCTTCAAAAAGTTGGAATTTGGGCTCCAGATAGAAATATTTACGCATGACCAGTTTTATGCAGCATTTTTAAGAGTAAGAAACCATAAAAAATATATTTTTCCCAGTTAAAAAGGAAAAAAATAAATTTTCTTAAAAAATATTGTTTGCCCATGAAATGCTAAAAAAAATAAATTATATTAAATTAAAGAAAATATTCAGCCGCAAAGTAAGATCTTTGTCAAACTATTTTCCAAGCAACTCAGCCTATTCAAATTTCATCGATTGGTTTACAAATTTGAACAAAACGTTAAGGATGTAAATCACAACAAAAAATATGAGCGATAACTTCAACAATACTAACAATACTGTAAGGATTTCAACATTCTAATTGCAGTGATCGCGAAAGCATCACTGCAATTTTAACTTGTTCTAATCTAGGGTTAACTATTTTCTTCCACTCCTATACAAATAAACTGCTTCTTCATGTAATTCTTTACATCGAGTAGTCTTTGTACAAGGTGAATCTTACTGTGAAAAAAAAGGTGTGTCTTTATATGTTAGATTGAGCCGGAAATCATTTCAGTTTTGGTCTCTAAGCTTTATTATAAAAAAAGTACAATTACATTTTATTCCATGATTCACCATTATTTACAATGACTTGACGATAGGCAGGACTTCCATATTTTTTCATTAAAAATCCACAGAGAAAATGTTTGACAAACTTTTGAGCCTGGAACTTTCATTAAAGAAACGCCATGAAGGCGTTTTATAGCAATCAAAAAACGTAATTGCCGATTTCCTCAAATGAGCTCTGAGTATGTATTTATCTGATTTTTAAGATGAAAAATTGTAATCTCCAAAATTACAGTATATAATAAAAGTTTACAGAATATGAATAAAAAAAAGTGTAATCTTAAACTGATATTAGCCAATCATTAATTGGGCGCGTGGCTGAGTGGTTAGAACGTTTGTTTTCTGATCATGAAGTCCAGATTCAAATCTCACCATTGTCGAAATGTCATTTCTTGATGTTATAGGTTTTGACGAGGTGATCCTAAATATCTATATCAAGCCTTGTGAGGGAAATTAGGTAGACAGGATCATTTTGGAGCCGTCAGTGGTTTGGAAGAAGTTTTGAGCCTTGGTTTACAATCTTCCTTGAGATGGTGTCTGTATAGACCCGGTCTGTATCAGCCATCAAAAGAAGTCCATGACGTCCACTAACAGTAGGAGGGTCTGAGTACAATGATGCTTGAGCGTTAGGTAGGATTGTCTATGGATTTCAGACCAACCATTGGTTAGTCGAAGGATGATGATGATAAACTGACGCCAGGAAGATATGGGGAAAGAAAAAAATCATAGGTGTAAATATTGTGACGGATATTCGAATGTTGATGAACTTAAATTTCAGTTTTGGCTTAGTCTGGCGACTGTACACGATTAGAATTTACAGGAACTCTGCAAAAACGTTTTTATTTTATTTCCATCGTAAATTGCTACTGTCAATCGGATTAAGCCAGTTGTCAAGGGCATATAATGCACGGAGTGTTGGGATCATGCTCTTTGCAGCGACATTAACATGAAAGAGATATCAAACGGAGTAACAAGAAATTTGACCTCGATTTGCTGTTCACTAAGTCGAAACAAAGTCGTGCTTACATTCTCAAATATTGAAAAGAATGAGAGATGAAGCTAACGTTTGAGAAAATAATGTTTTCAAAAGAGGTGTATAAGTTTCCGTTGACCTTTGGGAACAGACTTTTTTTAAAGAGTGACTGCCTATAATAAAAGAAAATAAGAAATGTACTAAAGACAACCACGAAGCTGAGACAGTGTATGGCTCCAGTTAAAAATAATTTTGATAAATTCACCAAAGGATAATTATCACACACACACACACACACACACACACACACACACACACACACACACACACACATATATATATATATATATATATATGTATTGAGAAGAAAACTCAACACATAAATGAAATGGTTATAAAAATAATTTTTTTTACAGTTACTTCGTTAAGACCGTTGATAAAATAAATAAATAAACAGTCAGAACTAGGCAATAGTAAATTTTTTCTTTACATTGCTGAAATAAGTTCTGGGTGTATAACTGTTTAATTATAAGTTATGAGTTTTTTCTCAATATATTTGCTCTGGATAATATCCAGTGAGCTCTCTATTTCTATCCAATTGATAATTTATATTAATTAAATAAAATCTTTTGGATTTTCCTCTCCGTCTTCACGAGTTGCCATTTTCGCTCTTTCTCATATATATATATATATATGTATTATACTGGTTCTAATCTTTCGGCTCACATAAGCCATCTTCAGAGAGGTTACAGAGACGTTAATATAAAGACACCCACCATCAAAGATGATATTAACTTCTGTTGATATAAAACATTGCTATGCGACGATATCAGTTTACATGCCCGTTCAGAGATTGTGTATCTGGTACTAATAATAAACCTACTACATATATTGGTTTTACTACAACTACGCTTTCCTGTAGACTTACCTGTCACCTTTCGGATCAGAGTTCAATTAAACATTTCTTAGAAAAAAAAATAGCCATGTATGTAATTTTAGACAGATTTTAGTTGATAACATAATAATACTCACTCATACACACAGTAAAAAGAAGCTTCAGATATTGTAGGCCATCTACATTAAATCAATGTGACCCACGCTCAATAAAATCACATTTCACTCTGGTCACTACACATTACATTGCATTTAGACATATGGTTCTGTAAATATTTCGGTCTCTCACGTAGTGTGACGTCATAGAACCGCATTATAAATTTCAGACCTGCGTCTGCTATTCGGTAACTGTTATCGTCGCATAACAACGTTTTAAGTCAACATAAGATAATATCATCTTTGATACCTATCAACTATCTTTTCATAATATATATATATATATATATATATATATATGAATGAAAGAACGAAATGTTTACCACTTATTTGCTTCTCACGTTTCAACCATATCGGTCTCAATAGGCTGTAAGAAGCCAATATTGTTGAAACCTAGGTAGCAAGTAAGTGGTGATCATTTCGTTCTTTAATATATTGTTGGCTCTGCATATTTAGTTCTTTGGATTGTGCATTGCCCACTTTTAAAAAAATAACCGTTTACTGATCTACCCAGTACCGTTTTTACTGTTATATATATATATATATATATATATATATATATATATATATATATATATACAAAAGAATTTTATTAAAAGTTTTGTCTGTTTAATTTTCACCCGAAAATAATTAGCTGTCTGTTTATTTTTCCCATTATTAAGCGACAAGGCTTGTCTCTTTAATTTTTCTCACTGTGAAGCAATAATGTCTATCAAATTTTTTACACGATGAGGCGATAAGGTCTGTCTGTTTAATTTTTAAGGTCGATATATTTAATTTTTTACACTATGAATTGATATCACTATGAACTGTTTAAGTTTTTACATTATGTAGCGATAAACTCTGACTGTTTAATTTTTCACACTATGAAGCCATAAGTTTTGTCTGTATAATTTTTCCCACTGTTAAGTGATAAATTCTGTCTAATTTTTCACACTATCAAGCGAAGATGTTTGGTTGTTTGACTGGACGAAAAAGGAAGAATTGACCTTAGTGTATACTTAATTCGCAGGATATACAGTACCACGTAAATGAAGTGGACATATAATATTTAAAAAAGGCATTTTTAAGAAAGATATAATTTTTAATCAAATTCGTGAAGAGCGTTCTAAATAGCATAAGATTAATTGATGTCTTTCACTGCGATGTTATACCATTCCTAACCAGGACTTCTCAAAAATATTCAGGCCAGTTGATATATATATATATATATATATATATATATATATATATATATATATATATATATATACTGTTTAATTACAAATGGAGTATCTACTCAAATACGAGTATCTATTAAAAATACTGTTAAACAAAAAAATTAAAATTCGTAGGTTGTTAATCCATTTAGTAAATCTCCGGAACTTTTCGTAATTATACCCCTTATATTTTTTATTACGACGATCACATGTTAACTATAATTCTCGTTAAGTTAGAGTGATTACGAGGGTGAGCTGGAAAGTTCATACGCTGATTTCAAAGGAATGATTCCAGATCTGTGAAACTTTTATTAATCTAACATCCACCCGTGTATCTGGTCGGGTGCCCCTGCTACTCTCCTCGGGGTTTTTGACAAATCCAACGGAGAATCTATAATGTGATCGATACTGACTAGGCAGCCCGGCTGCAGTTACTCTCTCACCGTTGTGATGTGGCTTCCCTGTGCCTCTTCTATAAATACTTTCACGGTTTCGGCTTCGATGAACTTAGATCACTGGTGCCTCCTAGGTATGAATTTACACGAGCTACTTGATTAGCAACTAGGTCCTCCCTTTTACAGAGAAACCGATAAAATGTCACCGCAATTTTCTACTCTAATATCTTCTCTTCTCGCACTTCCCGCCTGTGGAATTCCCTTCCATATGCTTGCTTCCCCGACAGCTACAATCTCCAGGAAATTAAATGTAAGGTTAATAGACTTCTTCTATCACGCTAACTCGCATCCATCCTCTCAAACACTCTTCCCATCTACCCCACCCCATCCTCTGTATCCTTATCCGTCTATCACCCTCCTCCCGACATTTCCTATAACTAACCATTCTTTCTCATCACTTTCCCCTATGTAACCTCCTGCGCAACAATGGCAGTAGAATGCCTTGCTTGGGGGTGAAATAATTAAAAAAAAATTAATTTCAACATTTCTTATTAATAACAGCATTTATCTCTTTCCAGGTAAACTGATATCTGACTGTTGAAAGAAAAGTTCTTCATTAACGATTTCCGTTGAAATTGGACAAATTCCACATCTTGGTGTTATCAAGTACATACCAAAAAAGGATTTAACCCCCAAGGACATTCAATTCGGATAAAGTCGTTACATTATCTGGTGACCCTCCAGTATTATCAATAGATGACAGGCGATTGGCTATAAACCCATAGTCAATCCTATAAGCATATCTTGTGGGAGAGTTGAGAATATCCTGCACAATGAACTAGCATGATGAAGGTTTCCGAAATCTGTTCAAAAGTGCATCAAGTTGCTCACATTACGAAAACATCCGACATGTATGAAACACATTGAGCGAGATGTTTCCTTGAATGTTTTTTTAAATCTAGGGTGAGTGTTGGTTTCATCACTGAGTCAGAAATAGGTGTGAGGCGTAAATGAAAGTTTTACTCTTTCTTCGAAAAACTGCTGTCTTTTAGAGCTGTGCAAGCCACTTACTTAGTGCAACGTATTTTTTGCACTGGGGCAGTAAATAACATTGAAACTATAGAGAGATGGTTAATGTTTATTGAATCGGCCTTGTGTCGAACTTAACCGAACTCTCCACAAATTAGGATCTTTCGTAATCATAATCAGAAGGTTGTCAGCAGGTGGCAATGTGTGGATATGTGGAAGAATAAAAATATACATTTTGCATGTTAAAATAGAAATTTATTAATAGAAAAGGATAACATGAATTGTAGTAGTTAATGTTCAATTGGAAACATTATTAAGAAGTTCGTAGTAGTCATTGCAAGAGTGAATTTATGTGTGCGTATGTAAGTATGTATAAGCGTTTGTTTGTTTGTTTGTTAGAAATGTCTTTGAAGTATTCGCTTAGTCTTAAATGTTCGTTTGTTATCAAGTATAAGATGAGGCATATGGGAACGTTGAAAATGGAGAAGAAGTAAAATGAATCAGCACACGAGAAAGAAGGAGAAAGATAACGCATATGCGATGCGACCTTACGTCCGGGTCGACTTGAAGTTTCTCCCTTTAAATTTTAGTGTGTCGTCTCTCTCGCTGCTTCCATCTGACTGACTGGCTGACACTGACAGAAGCCTGTATGACCATTTAGCTTTTTGGATCGCTAACTCTTCTCAGTATTGCAAATCGCTTTCATTGGTCAGAAAATTAATTGAACATCTACTCACGAAATCCGGTTTCGTCCTTTTCTTTAGGTACGTGGTCAATCTTTTTCTATTTGGCAAAACCAGGATTTCACACGTCATTGTGAATTTTTGTAAAAGTGAAGAAGTTGCTTTTAATTCTTAATTTCCTATCCACCACAACATTCCTGTCGCATTTGTGACTTAACTGATTAGATAGCCGCGTTGTTTATATCAGTTGTCAGTGCTGACGATGTGTTAAAATCAGAATTTTAAAATACTGATTTTCAAGGCAAGCTCTTTACATTTTGACCCGACTCAATCGTTCTACTGTTACAGGCTTTAACATTTTTATGCCTTGCTAAACATAATCAGTCCTATGGTATTTCGACAATGAGTGATCATTTATAAACGTTGTCTCTATTTCACAGAAAACAATGTCTGAGTTTTATTTTGTTTTATATAATCGCGTAGAGTTGAAGAAGACAGGCTCAACTCTTACGTCTATGTTAACAAGATTTATTTAATGTAATATCATCTAAAGCGGTTTTGGAATGCACAAGGGGTGTAATAATCAGCGATCCGGAATGAGAAATCGATGAACCGAGATCGAATTCTGGTCAAGTTCACGTTACAGTATAAAAAATATACTGATCCTATCTCTGCGCTCCAAGCTATGGGTTAAATATCAACGCAAATTGAAACTTCTAGCCGTGGTTGGTATAGGAGAAAGAGAACACTGTATTCAAATTCAATCTATGACCTTAATGGGACACGTACTTGAACTGTAACTACTATTTCTGCAGTACTTTGGGATTTTTAGCAACAGAAATGGGCTTGAGCAAAAAGGCTTGTTTTAAGATAAGCAATAACATTGGTCTGTAGTGTGTCTTCAAGTTTAAACAATTCCGATGGTGATATCATCTAAGGCGCGAAAAGTCTGGAATGTTTATTTGTACAGATCTGGTAGATTTCTGGAAGTAAGAGACATTTCGAACGACACACGCATTTTCATGAAACAAAGTTGTTTACAAGATGAAAAAGCCAAATATGTTATTGACACGAGAAACACGTGTGTGTTGTGGAATGATTGTGCGTTTATGGGTGTAAGTGGTAAGGTCTTGTAAAAGGGAGGAATCCATATTTAGTAAAACTGATGTTCGTCCTGAACAGGAAAACACGCCCATAGTTTCGAGGTTTGACCTCGAATGATATGCTCATGCAAACTGCACTATCTAGGAGAAATCTATTAGGAATCTATTCAATTAAGAAATACTTTTATTTTGCTTAATGATCACCCTATATATATATATATATATATAATTTTAAGATATGCTATATTCATGGGTTAAAGTTCTCAATGTCAGAGATAGAACGTATGTAAATATAAAAGCAGACATTGAGGTTAATATCCAGCGGCGACAGTCTGTTTCATGTTTGAACGCATTCTTTAGGCTATATACAGGGTGTGATGGGTAACTTGTCGCCATTTTATTTTTTAATTTCGCGCATGCGCGTTGATTGTTGTTGATTTATGTCGCTATTTATCGTCCCAGAGTGCTTGGGAGGAAGACGAAGGCCTATATCAAGCGCCTTGAAGAGGTAGAGCTGTCCTGGATCAAGAGTTTGGCTGCTGGAAGAACTTATGTCTGGCAACAGGACTTTACACCATGACATACAAACAGGAGAACCCAGTCATGAATGTAACATAATTTCTGCAACCAGATAACTCCTAACTTCTGGCCACCTAACTACCCAGTCGGTAACCTTGATTATTGTGTTATTAGTTGAGCGAAAGAAAGAAAAAAAACTCGTTGTAACACCAAAGATGAACCGAAGGCAAGTATTATGACAACATATAACAGAAAAAGGAGGCCGTGGCTTCAACCAATTGGTTATTGATTGAATTTACTTTTTAGGTTTGTAAGATACCTTTGTGTAATTTTGTTAAATATATCTGCTAAAATGAGATGCCAGTGCTGTTTTCGTTTATCCGTAAATTAGACGACAATTCATCTCTCTCCTTATATATATATATAATGATACATTTCAGAGCAGAGATGGATATTTAAGTAAAACTGAAAATTAAACTGTAGAATCATTCGTGGTCGAGTGGCCTAAGACGCACCAGCTCAATCGGTGGCTTCCTCATTGTTGTTAGAAATCGCAGGTTTGAATCCTGCCAGACTACACACATTTTCGTAATGAAATTTCTCATAAATAATCAGGCCTGTAGAAATATATATACAAATAATTTCGCTAGAAACAAAGAAGATAGTACTGGATTGCTACGTGATATCGGTTCTTCAATATGTCAGTGAATGTTCGACAATATCATCGAAGATGAAGAAAAAATTGAAGCAGCTGAAATGTGGTTCTACAGAAGGATGCTGCGAATATTATGGACCGAGCATGTGAGCAATGATGAGGTTTTGGAAAGAATGGAAACCAAAAGGAAATTAATACCAAGCATTAGGAAGAGGAAGCTAAGGTTCCTGGGACATGCAATGAGAAAATAGGGCTTAGAGAACCTGATACTAACAGGCCAGATAGAGGGAAAAAGAGACAGGGGAAAGCAGTGGATAACATTTTGAAGGGCCTGATCAGGTAGATGACGGAATGAGATTTGCATGGTTTAACAGGTGAAAGCGTGCTAAGAGCCACCAGGATTAGGGAGATCTGGAAAGCCATGATCGCCTACGTCCTGAACGGACATGGCATATAAAAGAAGAAAGATATCTACTCAAATACTAGTATCGATTAAAAATAATGTTCAAACAGGCTCAACTCTTACCTCTATGTTAACAAGATTCATTTAATATCATATATATATATATATATATATATATATATATATATATATATAATTATGTATGTATAATTATGTATGTATCTATGTGTGGTTAGAATTATAATTATAATTTGAAGGTTATAATAAAAATCAACCCCCACCATGATTCACAATCATATATATATGATTGTGAATCATGTGAATACGAAGGATTCATATCCATATATACTGGATATGAATCCTTCGTATATATACGCGAGTCAGTGAAAAGTTCTTAGTGCAGCCAACCAATTAATCCTTCCAAAACAAAAATCTGATTTTTGGTAAAATCTTTGGCAAAGGATCGCGCCTTTGCTATATAGAAAAATGCTGACATTTTTGGAGGCTTGAAAAACCGCAGTTAATTCGGTTGAACGGTGTTATTGATTCACAAGTTCGATTTCAGGGATCGGCAACTTAATATGAAAAGTAATTTACTTTAGAATAAAAAGAATTTCTTGTACGAAGACAATATAGGATCGTTTGCAAGAAAAATGCTAATATATGTGAAACACGACTTAAAAAGTTTATAGATAGAAAAATCCTGAAAACTAAATATCTGCGGAATGTTTTTATAGATGACGTAACTGTGACACCGAAATCCGAAAATCGATTGGTATAGCACAAAATGCCTTCTAAAATCCCTGCAGCTATTGGTACGCACAATATCTTCTAAAATCCGCGTGTCGATTGGTATAGCACAAAATGCCTTCGAAAATCCCTGCGACTATTGGTACGCACAAAACTTTCTAAAATCCGCGTGTCGATTGGTATAGCACAATATGCCTTCTAAAATCCCTGCGACTATTGGTACGCACAATACCTTCTAAAATCCGCGTGTCGATTGGTATAGCACAAAATGCCTTCTAAAATCCCTGCGACTATTGGTACGCACAATACCTTCTAAAATCCATGTGTCGATTGGTAGAGCACAAGATGCCTTCTAATTTCCCTGCGACTATTGGTACGCACAATACCTTCTAAAATCCGCGTGTCGATTGGTAGAGCACAAGATGCCTTCTAAAATCCCTGCGACTATTGGTACGCACAATACCTTCTAAAATCCATGTGTCGATTGGTAGAGCACAAGATGCCTTCTAATTTCCCTGCGACTATTGGTACGCACAATACCTTCTAAAATCCGCGTGTCGATTGGTAGAGCACAAGATGCCTTCTAAAATCCCTGCGACTATTGGTACGCACAATACCTTCTAAAATCCATGTGTCGATTGGTAGAGCACAAGATGCCTTCTAATTTCCCTGCGACTATTGGTACGCACAATACCTTCTAAAATCCATGTGTCGATTGGTAGAGCACAAGATGCCTTCTAATTTCCCTGCGACTATTGGTACGCACAATACCTTCTAAAATCCATGTGTCGATTGGTAGAGCACAAGATGCCTTCTAAAATCCCTGCGACTATTGGTACGCACAATACCTTCTAAAATCCATGTGTCGATTGGTAGAGCACAAGATGCCTTCTAATTTCCCTGCGACTATTGGTACGCACAATACCTTCTAAAATCCGCGTGTCGATTGGTAGAGCACAAGATGCCTTCTAAAATCCCTGCGACTATTGGTACGCACAATACCTTCTAAAATCCATGTGTCGATTGGTAGAGCACAAGATGCCTTCTAATTTCCCTGCGACTATTGGTACGCACAATACCTTCTAAAATCCGCGTGTCGATTGGTAGAGCACAAGATGCCTTCTAAAATCCCTGCGACTATTGGTACGCACAATACCTTCTAAAATCCATGTGTCGATTGGTAGAGCACAAGATGCCTTCTAATTTCCCTGCGACTATTGGTACGCACAATACCTTCTAAAATCCGCGTGTCGATTGGTAGAGCACAAGATGCCTTCTAAAATCCCTGCGACTATTGGTACGCACAATACCTTCTAAAATCCATGTGTCGATTGGTATAGCACAAAATGCCTTCTAAAATTTCTGCGACTATTGGTACGCACAATACCTTCTAAAATCCGCGTGTCGATTGGTATAGCACAAGATGCCTTCTAAAAGCCCTGCGTCTATTGGTATGCACAATACCTTCTAAAATCCATGTGTCGATTGGTAGAGCACAAGATGCCTTCTAAATTCCCTGCGACTATTGGTACGCACAATTCTAAAATCCATGTGTCGGGATTGCAGAGCATGATGCCTTCTAAAATCCCTGCGACTATTGGTATGCACACAATACCTTCTAAAATCCATGTGTCGATTGGTAGAGCACAAGATGCCTTCTGAATTTCCCTGCGACTATTGGTACGTACAATACCTTCAAAAATCCATGTGTCGATTGCAGAGCACAAGATGTCTTCAAAAATCCCTGCGACTATTGGTACGCACAATACCTTCTAAAATCCGCGTTTACTGGTAGAGCACAAGATGCCTCTAAAATCCTCATGACTATTGGTACGCACAATACCTTCTAAAATCCGCGTGTCGATTGGTAGAGCAATGTGTCAGTTTCTAAATCCTCATGACTATTGGTACGCACAATACCTTCTAAAACTGCGTGTCGATTGGTATAGCAATAAAATGCCTTCAAAATCCCTGCGACTATTGGTACGGCACAATACCTTCTAAAATCCGCGTGTCGATTGGTAGAGCACAAGATGCCTTCTAAAATCCCTGCGACTATTGGTATGGCCACACTTTCTAAATCCGCGTCACTGCATAATAAAATGCCTTCTAAAATCCCTGCGACTACTGGTACGCACAATACCTTCTAAAATCCATGTGTCGATTGGTAGAGCACAAGATGCCTTCTAATTCTCTGCGACTATTGGTACGCACAATACCTCTGTGTCCATGTGTCGATTGTAGAGCACAAGATGCTCTCTAAAATCCCTGCGACTATTGGTACGCACAATACCTTCTAAAATCCGCGTGTCGATTGGTAGAGCACAAAATGGCCAAAATCCCTGCGACTATTGGTACAATACCTTCTAAAATCCGCGTGTCGATTGGTAGAGCAATAAAATTGCTTCTAAAATCCCCGCGACTATTGGTACGCACAATACCTTCTAAAATCCGCGTGTCGATTGGTATAGCACAAATGCCTTCTAAAATCCCTGCGACTATTGGTACGCACAATACCTTCTAAAATCCGCGTGTCGATTGGTAGAGCACAAAGATGCTCTCTGTAAACCTGCGACTATTGGTACGGCCAATACCTTCTAAAATCCGCGTGTCGATTGGTAGAGCACAAAATGCTCTAAAATCCCTGCGACTATTGGTACGTACAATAATTTCTAAAATCCGCGTGTCGATTTTGGTAGAAGCACAAAATGCCTTCTAAAATCCCTGCGACTATTGTACGCACAATACCTTCTAAAATCCGCGTCGATTGGTAGACAAATGCCTTTCTAAAATCCCTGCGACCATTGGTACGCACAATACCTTCTAAACCTGCGTCGATTTTTGGTATAGCAATAAAATGCTTCTTAAAATCCTCGCGACTATTGGCACGTACAATACCTTCTAAAAATCCGCGTGTCGATTGGTAGAGCACAAGATGCCTCTAAATCTCATGATCCGCTGGTACGCACAAATACCTTCTAAAATCCATGTGTCGATTGGTAGAGCACAAGATGCCTTCTAAAACTCCCTATGACTATTGGTACGCACAATACCTCTAAAATCCATGTGTCGATTGGTAGAGCATAAGATGCCTTTCTAATTTCCTTGCGACTATTGGTACGCACAACAATTTCTAAAATCCGCGTGTCGATTGGTAGAGCATAAGATGCCTTCTAAAATCCCTGCGACTATTGGTATAGCACAATACCTTCTAAAAGCTGCGGGTCAATTAGTATAGCTCAAGATACCTTTTAAAATCTGATAGTCGACTGTCATTACAAAAGATGCTTTCTCAAATCCAAGAGTCGATGTGTATAGCAAAAGATACCTTTTAAAATCGGATAGTCGATTGGACTAGCAAAAGATGAATTCTAAAATCCTAGAGACGATTGGTATAGCGAAAGAGGCCTCTTAAAATTCGAGAATCGAGTGGCATAGCTAAAGATGAAGAATAGATAGTTTGTTGAGTGTGTTACGTGTTAATTGTAACAAAAGAAAAAATGATTGACCAAAATTCAGAGTAAAAAATCGCAGATAAATAGTTAATTCACAAAATACACCAAATAAAATATTTAGAAATATACATTTTTTTTTTGCATTCAAAACAAGAGACATAGAGATTACTACTGGCAACTGTTACGAGGAGAGAAGAGGAAGATAAAGTGTCAAATATCATTATCCAGTTAAGTTGGCGAAGAAGTTAAGTGCTATACTTTTTGGAAATCCTTGAATGTGTATATAAAGACTAATTATTTGTTTGGTCAGTGAAAGAGTCAAAAATATGTATTTACCCATATAGTTCCATGAGGTTCTCTTTTAGGTTCTAGTTGATCGGACTTTTCTTATAAATTCTTTAGGCTGGATAAAAATTCTTGAATCATAACCGGAGTTGATAATGTCAGCAAATCCTTTTAACAACTCTTTCAAGTTTTAGCTGGTCGTCGACTACTTAGAGATTTTTTCGGCTGGATATAAATCCTTGAATCAAAGCCGGAGTTGATAATTTTAGCACATCTTGTTAAGAACTCTTTCAGGTTTTAGTTTGTCGACGACTTTCTATGAGATTCTTTCGGCTGGATATAAATCCTTGAATCAAAACCGGAGCTGATAAGGTCAGCACATCCTGTTAACAACTGACTACTCACTGCCCAAAACCTATTCTTATAGGGGCTAACATCTAATTTGCATATTTCTAGAACCTTTCGAATTCTTTCGTATCTACTGGAATTTTCTACAATCTTCCAAAACGTTCTATTCCTAATTTCCTTATTTTTACGACTACTTCATGAATTAAAACTTTTTTTGGAATAACAAGTAGGACTTAATAGAATCCCTTACTACAACTTTTTAGATATTATCACTATTATTTTTTTTTTAAAATACATCCTCGTAACAAATGTCATACGTGATACAAGAGATCATGTCTCTTTCGAGTCATGACTGTCTAGGCAGAAATTATTTTACTCCGCAGTAGGGTGCATTCCATTCTACGGTAGACTGCTTTCAAACCATAGCTGGCGGGAGATGGATAGATTCATGTTTCCCAAGATCATTTGCGTGTAAGAGAATACAACGGGAATTCGAACTCGGCTCTTTGAGTTCTCATTCCAAGCTGATATCCATTGCACCACTACGTAGATGGGTAGTAGGAATGGTAACATAAAACAGAACAGGAATTACTAAGAGTTAGAAAGATGGGAAGCTGTGTAGAGCCATAATCGACGACGCCATGAAGAGATACGGCACATGGAAGAAGAGGAAGGATCAAAAGGGAACGAGCACGCAACAGAATAGCCATTAAATACAGCCAAATGCTGTCGTATCTGTATTATACTGTTTATACAGCAAGTGTTAGAAGCAGGCTTTCTAGATGGATGAATGCGTGTCATAGTAATTATCGTAATAACAATATCACTGGCCGTTTGCATGGGAGGGAGCAAAGCGCTTCGTCAATGAATAGCTGACAAGTCGGTCTGTTATGAATGAATGAGTGGCTGACTTGTCTTCTCTCAGCTGACATAACTTGCTCTGCAACTTGCAGTAACGTTGACTCGACCGGTCCAAGTAGTGAAAACGCTTTAAATTCGACCAGCTATTTTTTTTCTTCTTCTCGCTCTCAATTACACTCTTTTCAATGTAACTTTGTTTCTATTTCTTAATTTTTTTTAAAATTTAACATTTCAAACTTATTCTCTCTCCTCTTCTCTCTCTCTCTCTCTCTCACTCTCCCTTTCTCTTCTCTTTTTCTCTCCTTCGCACACACAGCCTCACATTTCGACATTTACTCAAAAGGCATGCTTTTTCTAATCCCGTCTTTTCTTAAATAATCACTGCTTGGATTTTAGGAGAACAGAATTTGCTTCTTGGATGGGCATCCCAATTTGGTTCTATGGAATCTTCAGGATTCTGCTTCATAGTTCTCCACAACGTCCTATAATTTGCAACGGTTAGCAATAATTGACATTTTACTATTTTTATTACTAATAATTTTTCTTAAATTTTTAGCAGGTCTTTGCCATGAAGGCATAACTGGTAAGACAAAAGAACATAGCTCGTCTGATGTTTAGTCATTTAAACACATTCGACTGTGCTAAAGAAGTTGTAATGTCGAAAATAATTTACCACCCTGTATGAACGCTTCCGAACTATGTGAAATGAGGACAGGGCAGATTCAGCCTAAATATGAATGCAATACACCATTTTAGGTCTGATCTGACTCTTGTAAAGATGGAGCATGGAATCAAGGATGAGATACTTCCTGTAGCGGTACAACCAACCGACCATTCTTTCAGCATCTTTTTTTCGTAATAATTTTGCTCCAAGCAAGGCAATAAAACCACAAAGACACAAAGGGTTACTGAGTGTTAGAGAATATGAGAAAAAAAAGGTACTATTAAGAAGCGGTAACAATGAAACACCTAGAATTAAGAAGACAGTAGATAGCGATTGAAATTGCTTTTAAATTGTCAAGGTCACAGTGGATTGGGGAGTATGAAACTGGCAAAAAAGAGTGCCATAAACGAGAACTGCGATAGAAAAACCTATTAGTTTAGAACTTACGGTTACATCTAGCTAATTCAATTGTAAAACGATAAACGTTGCCACTAATCTAGCTCTACGCTTAAATTCATAGTCTATGTACTAAACAGGAAAGTAATACTTGTGTTATATTAAAAAATGTGACAAAGCCAAAAGGGAGATGGGGGGATATCTTCAATCTGTCTTGTCTTAAACTTAACTAGTCCCAGTTACTCACTCAAAACATACCACAGTATTCCTTACACCAAAACAACATATTCTTGCTTACTATTCTTACTACAGCCACCACAATACCTCAGAGTCTCTATGAAATCCTAATTAGTCTCCATATGTACAATTTCTCTGGTGGGGTGAATAAAATAACAATTTAAATATTTACAATGGTTTCGATTTTTATACACAGAGGAAAGTAATATTTATTTTGAAAAATACAAAAATGTGGCACAAGGCCAAAAGGAGGGATTAAAGGAAGGCTGGTCCTCAATCCCATTTATCTTAACTTAGCAAGCCATGATTACTGACTCAAACATACCACAGTATTCCTTACACCAAACCAATATATCCACTGAGCCATGATATACTCTAGTGATCGAAATAAAGAGTTCGGTTCAAATTTCCTAGCAACTGAAGAAGGCCAGAGTGTACAGCAGCCGAAACATCGTAAACATGGCGATAAAAATGAAGACACTCTGAAAAGTCTAAATAATGGATACTTTACTAGTTTGATTTTGGAGGTATTGGATGTTACAAGTTAATTCCTCGGCCTTCTTAGATTATTAAAATGGTTGTATTAATTCTTTGATCCATATAAATATTCTTGTTTTTATTGCAATAATGATAAAACCGTTGTATTCTATTATCGTTATGGAAGCTTGACAGGAAGAAGAGAAAAAAAAGCTTCCAGTGACATTTGAACTCCATTAGCTTGTAAAACATTGGGGCATCTTGGTAAATTTATTACTTTTGTTAATTTTACCCTCAAATAGAGAGGAATATGCAGTATGTCGGCTTAGTGGATGATTTTTTAGAAGACCAGAAGACAAGTTATTGCATTTTCGCCAATGGTGTCTGGTGGATGATAGAACATCGTTAGCATAGGGATGCTGAGCGAAAAGACTACCAAAAAATGCCACCAGCAAAAATTTTACCTTTCAGCTTTTAAGTTAAAAAGAATTTCTTTTTGCTAATTTGATCTTTATCTGTCTATATTTCTTGATAAGTATTGTAATTATTTACACGATTTAGTGTTTTGACTCTCGGAAACATGGCCCAGTTGGATAAAAATGTTGGTTGAAGTAATCCAAAAGAGACTTATCCAAAATGTTGTGAGTTCAATACCTGTCCACAGAAGTGGTGAACAAACTTGGGGAGTTGAGTTACTAAAGGGAACATACTTAGACATCCCCCAAAAGCATGACATGTGGAACTAGAACAATCCATCTCTGTAGATTAAATAAAGAGTACAGTTTAAACAACGTATATCACCTGAAAAAGGGTTGAGCGAAAACGGGCAAAATGTCAGGTTCGTATAACAATGAAGATGAAGACAACAGTCCGAACAATATAGTGTAAATAGTTAAAATGCCACATCTCTGAAATATAGACAGATCCTGAAAAACTGTTTAATCCCCTAATGAGTGGATAAATTCTGCAAAACTAAGTCAAGAAGATTTAATCTGATTTTGTTTTTTTTATACAAAAAATTTTGCTCAACCTTGGTAAATTAATTACCTTTGTTAATTTTACACCAAAACCGATAGCAATTAGCAGTATGTTTTTGCAATACATTTCAGTATTTTTAAGGGCCAGAAAAGGAGCTATTACAGTTTCGTTAATGATGTATAATGGATGGGAAAGGATTTTAAGCATAGGGTTGAAAAAAGGCTATCGAAAAATGCTGGGACACAAGCAAAAAATTTCACCTTTCAGTTCTTTTTTAAGTTAAAAAGTTTGATTTTTTTTTTAAATGTGATCTTTATTATTCCAGAAAATACAAAACTTAAAAGTATAGAGTAATTAGTGTTCTTGCTTTTGGCACTAATAATTTCCTCAGTTCGATGTAGCATTGAATGGAACAAAATTTAGATCTTTTCCTTGGGAATCTTTTACCTATTTTTTCTTGGTTGAAATTCCAGAGCTCTTGAAGATTGCGTAGTTTGAGTTGGAGTACTTATATTTTTATAGGATGCGCATTGTGGTGCAGTGAATATCGGCTCGGAACGAAAATTCGAATTCCAGTTGCATTCACTTTCACGCAATGCTTGGGCTTCTTGACAAAATACAAAGGAGGATCTGTAACGTGGTTGATACTGACTTGGCAGACCGGCTGCAACCACTCTCTCACCGGCGTGATGTGGCTTCCCTGTGCCTCTTCTACAAGTACTTTCATGGCTTCTGCTCCGATGTGCTTAGATCACTGGTGCCGCCTAAGCATGAATTTACACGAGATACTAGATTAGCAACTAGGTCCCACCCTTTTACAGTTAAACAAATAAGATGTAACCGTAAATTCTACTCCAACAGCTTCTTTTCTCGCGCTTCCCGCCTGCGGAACTCCCTTCCACAAGTCTGCTTTCCCGACAGCTACAATCTCCAGGTGTTTAAATGTAGGGTCAATAGACACCTCCTATCACACTAACTCCCAATTATTCTCAGAACACTCTCATCTACCCAACCCTCATTCTCGGTATCCTTACCCGCCTATCACCCACCCTCTGACATTTCCTATATTTAATCATCCTTTCTCCACTCTATGTAGCCCCCTGCGCAGTAGTGGCAGTACATGCCTTGCTAGGGGTGAAACGCTTATTAAAAAAAAAATACCCTTTGGAAAAAGCATGAGTCCGTCTCTTCTCCTTTCACCTATGGATTAAATAGCAGAACAAATTGGCTTCCATAGCCTTGGTTGGCAACCAGTCTACCGTAGAAAGTAAATGTAACTTACTGCGGGAAAATCGGTCTGTCATGTATTTTTCAAAACATGATCATCTAAGCGGATATAAATTTGGCACTTAACAAACCGAATTTATTTCTTTAGTAGCTGCAACAATGATTCAAGACTTTGTACTAGTCAGTCTTCCATGTTGAAATACTTCTCCATCTTCGGAATATGGCAGACGTTTAGGCGGTTGTTGAGATAATCTAATGGTTACTATAAATATTTTCTACCATCTTCTTTATTTACCACCAAGTTTATCATCATTGTGGCATACCTTGCATTGTTTTTTCATTTCTCTCAGTGGTTTTGTTATATATTCTCTTGCATTAGAATGTAACTATATATTGTATTCATCACTAAAAATTACTTTCTGTTACTTACCAGCATCACTTGTTACATGTTCTTTTAACTGCTTCAGTCTTCTTTTCCGATGGTTTTCAGTTAATGCGTTGTGGTGCAAAAGATATCGGCTCCGAATGAGACATCGGAGAGTCGAGTTCAAATTCCAGTTGAATTCATTGTATTCACTTACGCGCAAATACCTTATGAAAGGTATAAATCCATCTCTTCTCCCTCCAGCTATGGGTTGAATAGCAGGATAGATTGGGTTCTATAGCCTTGGTTGGCAACCGGTCTACCACAGAAATCTTCAGCCTAGTCATTCATGTCTCTTTCGAGACATGATCGACCAAGCGTGTATCACGTATCGTTAATAACTGATTGACTTTAGTTAATGATGCATTTTGCTGCTATACGCACGTTCAAGTTATGTTTTTCGTAAAATGCTGAAACGTTACCGTTAAAACTGCACTTCTCATTTGTCTGGCTGTTAATTTAGGATTGTCTACGCAAAGCGAATGTGCGTTGTGGTGCAGTAGATATCGGTTCGGTACGAGAAATCAGGTAGCCGGGTTCGAATTCCAGCTGAATTCCTTGCATTCACTTACGCTCAAATACACTTGGGAAAGGTATTAATCCGTCTCTTCTCTCAAGTTATGGGTTAAGTAACAGGATAGATTGGGTTTTATAGCCTTGGCTGGCAACCACTCTACCGCAGAAAGTAATGGCAACCTACTGCGGAATAATCTTCTGCCCAGTTAGTCATGTCTCTCTCGGGACATGATCGCCCAAAGCGTGTATCACGTATGGCACTTAACTGACTGACGAACTGACTGAGGCAAAGTACGCCACAAAGATCTGTTAGAGCTACTCGCCAACGTTGGCATATCCGGCAAAGACATTAGAATAATCCCGCTAGCAGCCAACCTCTTATACACGGACAGGAAATGAATTATGCAGATCTGCACAGATAGACAAGGGTGTGTCTTCTCACCGGATTTATTCAACTAATACAATGAATCAATTCTGAGAGAAGTCCTGCCAGGATTCGTTAATGGCGGCCACAATCTTAATAATATAAGATATGCAGATGACACAGTACTGATAACAGATATTACAAGACCTCCTATAGAATGTAGCGGAGGAAAGTGAGAAGAAGCATAAACTACATGAACTACAAGAAGACTGACTGCATGATAATCAGAGAAGACCAAAATGGTATTTAAAATGGTATTTAAAGATCGGGAATATTCAAATCAAGCAGGTACAAAAATTTAAATACCTGGGAAGACAGAAACACTGAAATCCTAAAGCGTATTGAGTTATCCAAAGCCACATTCCAAAAGCTAAGCTGACTATCGAGAGACAGGAAAATTTCCTTAGGAACAAGGTAAAGAGTGCTGAGCTGCTACGTGATATCTGTCCTCCTACATGGTAGGAAAACTGATGAAGAAGAAACTCGAAGCAACAGAATTCTATAGAAGGATGATGAGGATACAATGGACCGAACATGTGACCAACGACGAGATTTTGAAGAGAATGGAAACGAAAAGAAACGTATAATTAACATCAGGAAGAGACAGTTGCTATTTCTTTAAAACGTAACGAGGGAGGAGGGTTTGGAGAATCTGATATTCAGGGCGGATAGAGGGTAAGAGGGACAGCGTGTGACATACTTGACATGCTTAAACAAATGACTGGCAGAGCAAGGTTTTGAAGAAAAAACAATAGAAAATTTATTAAGAGCTACAGTGGACAGGAAGGTGTGGAGGGCTATGAAAGGACAAAGTACATAAAAGGAAAAAAAAGCGTGACTCAGGAAATTTCTCTTTTATTTTTCATGCTCTTATCTTTGTAATTTTCCGTTTTACTTTAAACGTAAAACATTTCCAGTAGCAAGAAACGTCTTTTGGTCGATTTGAACACTACTTCTGGAAATTCCTAGTCATATATGTATATCTTGCTTAGTTATTTTTCTCTTCAAAGTTACAACACTCAGCCGAAATTTTAGTCATGATTTCAGCATAAAAATGTAAACTAATGTTTACCTACAATAACATGTCAAGACACTTTACACTCATGTAAGTACAATAGAACAATTCATATTTAGAAATTTGCATATTACCATGATTTATCATTTCAGAAGTTACATTGGCTCAGTGAATTTGTATGGTTTTATTTTTTTCTTTATTCTAGCAGCTTACGTGGGCGTGTCTTCTGTTACACAGGCCCCTATAAAAATGCAACAACTTATTTTCAAATCTTCAATGTATACATACACTACCGGCCATAATTATTAGGGAACCCCAGTCTTTAAAAAGATATAATGTATTTCATACTATTTTTAGTATTTATTGCCTAGTGGATAATTCTAAATGAAAATAGAATGGTTCTTTTGTTATTATTAGTTTGCAAAATTTTACAAGGTAGCCAGAAAGGCTTTGCTTCGGCCAGCCAATAAGAAGAAGAGACAAGCATGGAGAAGAGAGTACAAAAAGTGGACACCAGAACAGTTCATTTGATGCACATATTATTGTGCAATATTAACAAAAGAACCATTCTATTTTCATTTAGAATTATCCACTTGGCAATAAATACTAACAACAGTAAGAAATACACCATTTCTAAAAAAAACTAGGGTTGCCTAATAATTATGGCTGGTAGTGTATATTACTGATAAAAAACATACATCTAAACACTCTTGACCTCTTAATAAATAAAGGTGTATAAGCATATTATAATAATTTGGCTATATACTTTTTCTGAGTGTAGTAGTTGGGAGTCTATTTAACCGAAACAGTACTTTACTACTTATGTTACGCTGTTTTTATCAGCCGAACCAACGATAGTTTTCTTCTACCTCCGGTCGTCCGAAACGTTCAATGCCGCGGTCCATCGATGAATTAGTCTCCTCGACTCCTGGCCTGCTCTGCCCCCACGTTGTGACATAAAGAAAGAGCCCCCCTTCAGGTAGATAAATTAATTAAAGTCTAAAGGACTGAGATGAAGTTATTAATTAGTTGGATAGAAGAGATCCCGGAGTAACGCCAGAAATAAGTTTGTTTTTTTTTAATAATTATTTCTGTGGTTAATTAATTAGGTGGTTAATTAATTAGGTGGAATAATTCCAGAATTATTAACGGACAGGTTCGTTAAGTAAAGTTTATAATAAATGGTGATTTCGTAAAAAGTATGATAAATGGCGAATCTGAAAGACCAAAATCCGACTAAGTCCGCAGACGAGATTAGTGGTTTAGGCAGGATTCACGTGGCAACTGTCTGCGAAAAGACACAAATTCATTTTTAGTACCACTTGAGAAATAGTCTCTCGCAGAGATTCGGCGATTAAGCGAACATGCATGGTGGTCAAGGCGATTTCCATATTAAAATTAGTGGGCGGCGCCTAAACATTTTTTAGCCTCACCACGCTCTATATAAGCGGTCTGCACGCTGGAGTAGAACAGTGAGTTGGACGCAGGCCGATAGAGATCGAGCAGAGACGAGAAATCGACAGAACGCGGCGAAAACGGTTGGGTGAATCAGCTGGTCTGGTATGTGATTGTCAGACATCCAGAAGTCCGATCCGAACTAAGAGACAGATAATGCCCGTACGAATCTAACTCTGTCAACAAAGCCGAGAAGAGTAACTGCTATATTATCAGGAATAGACGAAGAACCACGAAATTACCCTCCTTAGATCAGTTGAAGGCGTCTTTCTCTCTGTTACAATCCGACACAGAGGAGTGAATCTCGTTAAAATACTTTGTATTCCTGTAAATTCTTAAGTAACGACATAAAATCACTAGTCTTGAAGGACTCTTTGTACAGGAACTGGAAGTGTTGCTTTTTTTTTTCATATCCTTGCGGTTGTGACAGGAACCCTTTTCTGCACGAATAGTGATTTTCTTTCAGCGTAGAACCCAGCCACTTCATCCTTTATCATCGGACCGTCCTGAGGGACCCGGAAACTGATATTCGGATCAAAAATTCACAACGTGGCGAATGACGGTGGTCCTTTCAGCTCACCGGGGAAACAGGGCATAGAAAGCAGCGGCCGGGTTGGTGTCACGTTAGACATATACTTTTTCCTTCCTCATTACCAGAAACCTCAGATGTCTTGTCCTGATGTTAAGTATCAGTTTTCTTTTCTTTTCCATCCTCTCTGAAACCTCGTCGTTGCTCACATCTTCGGTCTATCCTCAGCATCTTTCTGTAAGGTTCAGTCAGTTAAGTGCTGCCATAAGCGATACACAGGAAATAACCTCCCTTAAACCAGTGAAGACGCCTTTTTCTCCTCTCTCTGTCACCTTTTCGACCCAGACGAGTGAATCTCGTTAAAACATTTGTATTCTTGTAAATTCTTAAGTAGCGACATAAAGGCAGTAGTCTTGAAAGACTCTTTGTACAGGAACTGGCAGTGTTGCTTATTTTTTTTTATATGCTTGCGGTTGTGGCCGGAACCCTTTTCTGCACGAATAGTGATTTTCTTTCAGCGTAGACCCCAGCCAATTTCATCCTTTATCATCGGACCGTCCTGAAGGGCCCAGAAACCGCTATTCGGTTAAAAAATTCACAACATGACCACTGGCAGTGGTCCCTTCAGCTCACCGAGGAAACAGGACATAGAAAGCAGCGTTAAAAAGTTGTGATTAGTTTAATCGCGGACAGGCCGAGATTCGACGTCAGTATTCCCGCCTTGTGTCGGTCCGAATAGAGTGAAGACGTACAATAATATATATATATATATATATCTATATATATATATATATACTCGGAGAAGAATGAAAAAAAAATTATGCTTTATCTGAGTATAATATACAATAACTTGGTTAGTAGTGTTTCGCACTACAAGACTGCAAGATTGTCAAACCAAATTTTCCCAAATCGGACGCGACACTCCGTTAAACTGATAAGGGTTGGCTGGTGTATATATAAAGTAGTTGGTTTAGTTGATTTTGGTAAGTCTGGCTCAAGGCTGATGTTGAAGTCACACTTAAGCAGTTAGTCACGTGCAGCCGAAGTCTCCATCCGTTCTATCGGCCAAAATTTTTGATCTCTCTCTGTTTTAAATCGTTTCGCGCATTTACTTTTATTGGTGTCTGCTAAAAACTGGGGTGAAGGTATGAGGTGGTTGGGGAAATGGAAAAATCTTATTTCTCAAACCTGGTGGTCCCCTCTCTCTCGGCTAATGGTTGCAGCCAATGCTCCTCCCACAACTCCTTACTCCTTTCTCAGTGGGCTACCTGCGCCCTCGACTTTCTGGTGGTCGCAGGCAGTTCCTCTTACTTCCTCTGTATTGCTCTCTTAAAAAAACAATTATCGTTCACACGCACCTTTCCGTTGATCTGAAATTTGGATACAAATTGGCTTTTCAGGGTGAATCATTCAACACTCGCAATTTGTTTTTACTAAAATAAATTTATCATCTTGAATACTTTTCCCTTCGTATGGCTTCGGATACCGACCACCTGATTTTTCATTTAGTAACCTTTTCACGCCGTAGCTAGCACTTAGGGTCCCCACGGTTTCTTTCATCGGCCAACTGTCAACATCTAAATTAGATATTGTCACCGGCATACATCTGACTTGTTTTCATAAGTTTCAATCTCTGGGAAACGTGTTTCATATGATTTAACCCTTTACACGAGAAGTCTATCAGTATACCTCTCTGTATATGTAATCAATAAAATTTCTTATCAATTACCAGCAACCAAATAGTATCATATTTGGACTAAATTGTAAACGCTATTAAAATTTTGATATAAAGTTACACTTTTTATTGGATTTGTTCCCTATTATGCTGTTTGTTTGCATCAAGTATTAGAATAGGAAGTAGTCTTATGTTGCTTAAATTTAAACAAAAATGGTTTTCTTTCATCATATTTTTGTTGCATATTTCCAAATACTAGTATTAGATATAATATCGTTCATTTTTAAGAATTTTCTTCTTTTTTTTTTTCACTTTAATTATAATTTGCAAGTTTTGTTTTACTATTCTGCGGTAATTGACTGAACAGCAAGATACGATAAAAAACAGATTTAATCATGTAATTGTTTTCAATTTTATTTTAAAAACAGATTTAAGCATGTAATTGTTTTCAATTTTATTTTAAAAACAGATTTAAGCATGTAATTGTTTTCAATTTTATTTTAAAACAGATTTAAGCATGTAACTATTTTATTACCTCAAATGTTGGATACGATCTGTTTTTCTTTACTTTAAATGGTATTTCTTTTACGCCCGAGAAAACTTTGTTTTGTTTTTATAAAAGTTTCACGCCAAGCAAGACAGTACTACCACTTGTGTGCATGGGATTACAATTGGGGAATAGGGAAGACAGAAAAGAAAACAATACAGGTGAAGTTGTAAAAAAGATAAAAGAAAGATGGGGGTTTTACAGATAGAAGATGGTAATTTACGTTGCATTTAAACTTTTGGGGATTGTTGTTAGCTATCAGGCAAGCAATCATGGTAGAATGATTTCCTCCGGCGTGAAGTGCGAGAAAAGAAACTAACAAAGTAGAATTGGTTGTCACATTTACCTATTTTGACGTTTAAAAGGGTGGGACCCAGTTGCCAATCTAGTTTCACGGGTAAACTCATGAGGGAGAGGCACCAGGGAATAAAGCTCATCAGAGCAGAAGCTGTGAAAATATTTGTAGAAAAGACAGAGAGAAGCCACATTCCGTCAGTGAGAAAGAGGCTGAAAGCGAGCACCCAAATCAAGACCAGTTACATTGCAGATCCCCTTTTGGATTTTGTCAAGAACACAGAGATGAACAACAGGAGCACTCTACCAGGTATGTTAACAGTATTCAATGTACGGACGAATCGTAGATTTATAAATGTACAAGATCGTTTCTGACGAGAAAAATTTCCTAGCTCAGCACAGTGACCCAACCTTCTTAACAGTATATGTAGCTATTGATTCAATGTATGAAAGGAAATGGATCCTCGTATAGGATTCGAACCTGTATCTCCATTTGCAGGAGAAAACGCGGTCTGATCCGTTGTGCTTTAACCACTCGGCTATGAAAAACTCGGAAACCAAGCAGGGATCTAGTTGCCTTTAAAGCACACTCACTCGCTAAGGTTTTCCCGAAAGCCATAACAAATCAATTTCGTATCAGAAATGTAAACAAGCAATGAAACGATTGAATATGATTTAAGGCAAATAAAATCTTGCTTGATGGTGAATGTCTTCGTGGATGAGTGGTTAAAGAAGGCATTTGCAGCTGAAACATAGGTATGTATGCAAGCAAAAAAAGAGAAACAAATACATAGACAGAGGTAGACAGGTAAAACAGAGATAAACACAGACAGGTAAAAGAGAGACAGACTGAAAGAGAGACAGATAGATTGAAACAGAGATACTCTGAGAGAAAGACAGACAGACAAAGAAAGAGAGAAAGAAAACAGGCAGTCAAAAAGACAGAGACAGAGAGACAGACAAAGACAGAGGGAGGAAAGAGAAAGAGAGAATGAAAGACAGACAGTCAGATAAACCAACAGAAACACAGGAGACAGAGACTAAGAGAGAGAGAAAAAAAGAGGAAGAAAGACAGACAGTCAGACAAACAGACAGAGACAGAGAGACAGATAGAGAGACAGGAGAAAGAAACAGAGGAAGAGAGAGAAAAAGAGAGAATGAAAGACAGGCATCAGACAAACATACAGAGACTAGAGATTTAGATTTACGGAGAGAGAGGGAGAGAGAAAGTGACAATGAGACAGACAAAGAGAGAGAGAGAGAAGAGAGTCAGAGAGATGGGGACATGTACAAAGCATTTGATAATTGTCGGTGTGCGCTAGATTTGACGAATCTCATTTGCTCACAATAAAAATTCACTCGTAATGAGTTACAATCAAAAGCCGATAAGCATAACAGAATCTGCTCGTATGAAATCACACAAGCAGGAAAGAACTGTTCAGACTTCAATGAAACAGTATACATAACTGCTATCTAAAACCGAAAAATACATGCTTTTATCTGTTCCCCGACAAAAAACAAACAAACAAAAAAAAAAAAAAAAAAACATTGTTTGAAACGAATACTCCTTTTTCTTTCTATGGAGAAGACTGATTAATTTATTTTTTTACGGTTTATCAACATTTTGCAAGTTATTTAAAGCCAGAAAATATACTTAAATTTTGTTTTAATTTGTATTTTATTTCTGAGGTGAGTAAGTTTCAATAATCTTGGAATTATTTCGAACTTTTGTTCTCATCTTAGTTGATATAGGTGTTATAATAGACACAACGTTTCGACGAAGTACCCTCTGGTCATGATCAGGTTTCTACAGATTAACGGATGTGGATTATCTCGTGTCTATTATAACACCTATATCAACCAGTATGAGAACAAAAGTTCGAAATAATTCCAAGATTATTAAATTATGTTTGTTTTTTTAGATAATAATGGTTTAATGATACAAGTCCTACTAATTAACCCATAGCTGGGAGAAGAAGAGGTGGTAGATTCATACATTCCCCGAGGGTATTTTTGCGTAAGAGAATCTAAAGAACCCATCGGAGAACTGGAACTGGAACTGGAACTCGGCTTTCCGATTAACAATTCCGAACATTTATCCATTACACCACCGGCACATCCAAGCTTACACCATTGGTATTTCCAAGTAGTCACCCATATATATACTGACCAGGCTCGACGTTACTTAAATTCAATGAACGTACGAGAACTGGTGTTTCAAATCAACGTGATGTAACATACGCCTATTCTACCGTCTCTACATCCAAACTTACGGCACCAAGCGGTCATCCATATAATTACTGACCAGGCTTGACGTTGCTTAAAGCCGGTGATCATACAGGAACTGGTGTTTCAAAACGATGCAGCCATAAGCCATGTCACCCGTACTTCCAAGCTTCACAGTACCTGGTATTCCTAAGCGGTCACCCATCTAAATACTGACCAGGCTCGACGTTACTTAACTTGGCACATAGAAAAAAATAGAAGCACCACCAAAACAACGGGAGGAGGGCTTAGGTAAATGAATGGCGGAGCAAGGTTTAGGAGAGATAACAAAAGGCCAAAATTTAAGTTACAAAAGATAAGAAATTGTGGAGAGCCATGATCGTAACATCCTGAAGAGGTACGATACATCGAAGAAATAGTCGTTTGGTCGTACCTGTTTTTGCGTTCTTTATGCGTTTCAGAATTTATCGTTTATCTTTTAAAGCCAGGTAATTGAAGACACTTGTTTTACAGACGGGATTAAGTTGAATTCATAAAGTTGGGGACGAAGGGCCTTTGAAGTCGGATGAGCTTTCCCGCGGTTCTTAAGTAAATAAAAAAAAAATAGGTTTTGCTCGCATTAATTTTATTTCTATTTTTATTTTATTTTATTTTGTTTGGTTGGTTGGTTGGTTGGTTGGTTGGTGTGAGGATTATTTCTTTTGTAACCCCTGCCTTTTTCACAGTGCCGAATATTAGATTCTTTTTTTTGACCGGACATAGAAATGAAAATACAAACCTCCTAATGAAGTCGAGGAGAGTCATTATTTTTTCCCCTTTTCACCCCTTTCTTTTCTTTTTTCAAAGTACTTATTTGTTCTCGACATGTTTTTGCCTTTTATTTCATTCTTTATTTTTCTTTATTACTCATTTACAGTCATTTCAAATTAATCGACCTTATTTTACTCTTTCTCCTGAAGATTTACGAGAAAATTACTGCTATTCAAAATTTTCGTCTACATTCTAAGCCGGCCAAGAATTAAGCCCGTCCGTTACACACCGCCTCCGAAAGGTTTCAAACGTTTATTTGCGGGAAAATGATATTGTTTTTCTTGAAATTTAACGAGTATTTTCTCTATAGATTCATTCCTTTCTTCTCCTCTCTAGATTTCGTATTTTCCATCTGTCGTTGGTTTTATATCTCAACATTGTTTTCAAAGCATATAAATACATCTTGAAGATATCACTTCTGTTTGTCTAGATGAGTCGTATTAAATGTGTTCGTTTTAATTTGTCCGGATTTCTTAGATAAAGAACTTAACGAGTCAGCTATGAAATTCGGTAATATTACCGCTATGTCGGTAAAATTCTGGAAACTAGCAAATTAGTCCTCCTTTTTGAGAGTGATTGCTAGACAATCTTCTCACATATGAAGAGGATTTTTCATTTTCATTGATTCGTTTCTTTTTTGTTTTTTTATGGCTTAACAATTTTCAGGTTATTTAAAGTCAGACAATATTTTTAGATCGTAAATTTTTTTTCGGTAAGATAATGATTTAGCCATACAACTTTTACTATTTAACCCATACCTGAGAGAAGAGGTGGATTCATGCCTCTCCTATGATAACAAACCCGACTGGAATTGGAACACGGCTCTCCGATTAACAGTTTCGAGGCATGATTTATGACATCCAAGCTTACAGCACCTGGTATTCCCAAGCGATCACTCATGTAGGTACTGACCAAGTTCGGCGTTGCTTAATTTCGGCGATAGTACGAGAACTAGCTTTGCAACATGATATGGCCGTAAACAGATGAAGAATAAACTTGAAGCAACAGAAATATGGTTCTACAGAAACATGCTGAGAATAGCAGGAACTGAATATATGAACAACGATGAAGTTTTAGAGACAACAGAAACAAAAAGGACGCTTATAATTAACACAAGAATGAGAGGTTTAGAATTTGTAGGAAACATAATGAGGTAAGAAGGCACGGAGAATTTGACACTCACAAGACAGAAGGAGAGAGAGAAACAACTCATAACCTATGTATCATTAGAAACAAAGAAAACAGTAGTGAACTGTAATGTAATGAGTCTTCCTTCCTGGCAGTGGATTCTGGTCAATGAAGAAGAGTTATGAAACAACAGTCTGTTATGGCTTAACAGACTGATGCTGAGGGCGAATTTTCAACTGTCTCTTCCTGATGTTAAGTATCAGTCAGTCAGTTACCTGATATACGCTTTGGGCGATCAGCAAGCAGATATGAGTTTTACATACGGTCACACAAATGGTAATAGACATGAGGCTGCATCAGATTGCGTTTCCAGTCGGAAGGCAGCCGAATCATCTAATATTTACTACTGTGTATCATCACAATGAACAGATCCGGTGAAAAGACACATAAGACAAGGATGTGTCTTTTCACCGGATCTTTTCAACTTGTACAGCGAGAATATTTTGAAGTTATGCCTCGATTCGTAATCGGAGGCCACAATTTAAACAACCTAAGATACGCAGATGATACAGTGCTGATAGCAGACACAGAAAGGAAACTACAAGACCTCCTACAGAAAGTAACTGAAGAAAGTAACAAGAAAGGACTAGAAATAAACTGCAAGAAAACCGAATGCATGGTCATTAGTAAAAAGGGCAACCCAATATGCCAAATACAGGTCGGGGATACTAGAATCAAGCAGGTACAAAAATTTTAATGCCTGGGAAGTGTTATAACAGAAGACGGAATGTGCGACACAGAGATCCGAAGAAGAATTGGCATGGTGAAGGAAGCATTCCAGAAGTTGAGTAAGGTATTAAGAAATAGGACAATTTCGCTAGAAACAAGGAAGAGAGTACTGGACTGCTACTTGCTGTCTGTTCTTCAATATGCCAGTGAATGCTGGACAAAATCATCAAAGATGAAGGAAAAACTTGAAGCAACTGAAATGTAGTTCTACAGAAGGATGCTGCGAATATCATGGATCGAGCATGTGAGCAATGAGGTCTTAGTAATGATGGAAACAAAAAGGAAATTAATACTGAGCATCAGGAAGAGACAGCTGAAATTCCTGGGACATGCAATGAGAAAGAAGGGCTTGGAGAACCTGATACTAACAGGCCAGATAGAGGGGAAAAGAGACAGGGGGAAGCAACGGATAACATATTTGAAGAACCTAATCAGGTGGATGACGGAGCGAGGGTTGCATGGTGTAACAGGAGAAGGCGTGCTCAGAGCCACCAGGGATAGGGAAACGTAGAAAGCCATGATCGCCTACGTCCTGAAGGGACAGGGCACATAAAAGAAGAAGAAGAATCAGGTTTCTGAGACAGGGTACGTGATACCACAAAATTTGGAGATCCACTCGTACGCCTGACCATGAGAAACACATTTTACAGGCTGTCGGGTCGAACTAGATATCAGCACACATCAAGTTGCTATGTTGAGGTACAACAATCGTCTATATGGACATTATACCTTATTTTAGTGTCAGAAAACAACTCCCAAAGTTCATAAACATATTATGGGATTGTACATTTAAGAACGTCTACTGTCAACTTTAAACTTAACTAAAAAACGAAAGATTTGCGGATATATGTTTATATGGTCATTTGTCTTTGTTTTGGTGTGAAGAACCCGCTCCCAAATTTTGTAAAAGTATTTTTGGATTGTATCTTGGATTGTACATTTAACGGCGTCTATCGTAAACTTTAAACTTAATAACTCAAAAACCAAAGATTTGCGGATATACGTTTATATGGACATTTGTCCTTGGATTGAACCCACCCCTAAAGTTTGTAAAAGGATTTTTGATACACCCTATATATATATATATGTGTGTATGTGTGTGTGTGTGTGTGTGTGTGTGTGTGTGTGTGTGTAATTGCTAAGGGCAACTAATGTTGCCTCTAAATCGAAGCAGGTGCATCCTCCAAACATACCAAGAATGCAAAAATAGTCAAAAATAGAATATAATAAAAAGGAAAAAAATGATAAGGAGAAATAGACGGGAATATGAGTCGAGAGAAAGAAAGTAAACAGACAACGGCAAGAAGAAAAGATATTTCCATTGTGTCGGTACAAGCTGAAAGTGTGTGGATGACTCGCCAATAGTTTGATGAACTTCTTGTCAGGATTTAGCGTTAAATACTTTCAATTTTTCTTTTTCCTCAGTAACATAGCGTTTTTTCTTTGTTTTCTATAGTTTGTATTTTCTTTGCACAATGTTTGCTTTAAAGGTCCCCTGAGTTTTTTTTCTATGAGCGCTGTTTATTTTTCATCTCCTTTTTTTTTTTATCCCTCACGGATACTTGGATTTAGGCAGTCAATACGGACTCGCAAATCCTATTAAATTCTCACTAGCCTTTTCATTTAGTGCTTCTCTCAGGTTCAAGGTTTTTGTGGATCACTAAATATTCGTTTTGGCCTGTAGTTTCATTAACACTCTTAAACCTTAGCTTACCAGAACACAAACACAGCCAATCAGCTTGTAGATGCTTAGCGTCGACATTAACACTGTTTATATTGTATTTTTTGCTGGCCTTGCTTAAATCTTATTTTGTCACAGAAATGACACCGGCGCTTGTCAGCATCAGGCTGTATGATTTTCTTTTCCTTTTAGCTATCCTAAACTGGAGAAGGGAAATGAAAAGGGCTGGTGCAAGTGTATCATAGAATCCCTCCGAATCTATGATATTAGACCATTCGAATCTATGATAAGGGCTCCCACCATTCCACTACATCTGAGTTTTCATGAGGTCAGTCAGTTAAGTGCCATACGTTACACACGCTTAGGTGATCATGTTTCGGAAGAGACATGACTGACTGGGCAGAAGATTATCCCGCAATAGGTTGCCATTAATTTCTGCGGTAGATTGGTTGCCAGCCAAGGCTATAGAACCTAATCTGTTCTGTTATTTAACTCATAACTGGAGGGAAGAGACGGACTAATACCTTTCCCAAGGGTATTGGTGCGTAAGTGAATGCAAGGAATTCAACTGGAATTCGAAGTCGGCTTCCCGATTTGTCGTTCCGAGTCAATATCCACTGCACCATAACGCACATCTCTTTCATAAGGTAGTGTTCATGAAAAATACAAATTGGATCATATGCAATATAGCAGAACAACTTAACTAGAATAAATTAAAAAATACATTGTATCTTAATACTAATTAGAGACATGTCATAATTGGTCGTTCCATCCTTAATAAATCAACAATGTTTTGAGGCAAATTTTAATTAACATCAACATGAGATTGTTAAAAACTTGAATAATTTTAACGCATTTAACATTATAAATAAAAAAATAGTGAATTTTATAAAGTATTTTATCAAGACTTAGTATGAACAAAACAAATTCACAGATTTGGACGAAAAGAAAAAATTTCCAGAATGACGTCAAAACCCGCAATTTTATTTTATTTTATTTTATTAGTCATTTAATAATAGCCAATTATGCTTAGTTATGGGTGTGTGGTTAGATCATTCGCTTTCTGACCATGAGGCCCGGGTACGAATCTCACTATGGTCTATTTGTCAGAAAGAGAACTTCTTGATATTATCGGAGGAATCAATACCAGCATGCGACATCTTTGGAAAGTGAATTAAAACCATATCATTGATTGACCCAAGTTTTGTGAGTGAAATCGAGTAGACAGGACCATTCGGAAGCCGTTCTGCTAGCTCGAAGTCACAGGTCATCGTGACCGAGGATTTTAACGTCCTGGCCATGTTCAGACTGTGGTTCATGCTAGATAACGCGATTTCTTCCAAAAACTGTAATAAGGTCTGCTCAACATAGTTGTATTATAAACCACTGGTGGGCGCTGGGGGTGTTGAACAAATACAAATGTGCCTGAAGAGACATCTGTAACGGGGAATATTTAGCCACCCTAGTAGACTGGCATCCTTGAAAACGAGTAGTCAGCCATAAATATATGTTTTGTTTTATTTGTAACATTTATAAATGTAGGTAGAAAAATGCAAATGTTAATAAGACCTCGAGGTTCACAAACCACAGCACGGACCCCTCAATCAGACTTGACTCCCTCTGTTCGAGGGTTTCGGGGACAGTACAAAACGACCCTGAAAATGAATGTAGTAAAATCAGTTCAGAATTTGTAATAGCTTTCACGCTATAAGTATGGATGACAGGGATCAAATATAAACACAGACACACCACTCAAATATCTCACCGGTGGGCATTGAAGTCCACGATCGTATTTTAGATGAAATTAAGTAATGATCTGAGAAGAAATATATTTTGTTTTATAAGTCAGTTAACATTCGATCTAAGAATATTCATGATTCTTAACAAGTTCTTCAATCAAATGTGTTCATCTAGAGTTTCACGTTTTACGAGACCAGGCAATTAAGTCCTGTAAAATTAGGTATTATTTTAAGCTGTGTATAAATTTGTAGTATTTTAGGACGAATAAAAATAGGTAGTATCTTTAGTCGTGTAAAACTAGTCAGTATTTTAACTTGGGTAAAATAGGCTGTAATTTAAATTGATACCACCAAAGAGTCACTACTAAAAAGAATACATAATGAAAAAAATAAAAAATAAAAAAAGACAGCATAAAGATTAATAAAACAAAGTTTTATCGTCAAAATATTTGTGTTATTAATACGATGAAAAATCAAAGATGCTAAAATTGGTGTGGATTAAACAAATCATAAAAGTGGTACAAAACAGACGGATTCTAAAAGTAGTATGAATTAGACAGATACTAAATGTGTATAAATTAGATACTAAAATAGGTGTGAATTAGATATATTCTAAAAGTGATTTGCATTAAACAAATGATAAAAGATGTATAAGTTAGATAGGCTAAAGTTGATACGCATTGAAAACAATGTTACGTGGTACGAATTAGACAAATTCTAAAACCGACACGAATTAGACAGATGTCAAATTTGTCAAGAATATCATTCTAAAATTGGTGCGACTTATACAGATGATAAAAGTTGTGCGAATTAGACAAATGCTAAAAGTGGCACGAATTAGATACTATATATGTTATGAATTAGATTCTAAAAGTTGTAAAAATTAAAAAGATTCTAAAAGTGGCACGGAGTAGACAAATTTTAAAAGTGGTGCGAATTAGACACATACTAAATGTGCAAATTATACAGGTTCTAAAAGTGGTCTGAATTAGATACTAAATGTGGTACGAATTAGACAGATGATAAATTGGTGCGAATTCGATAGATTCTAATATTGGTGCTAATTTGACAGATCCTAAAACCGGCTCGAATTAGACAGACAATTTGGTATAAATATCATTCTAAAATTGGTGCGAATTAGACACATGCTAAAAGTGGTGTGAATTAAACAGATTTTAAAAGTGGCACAAATTAGACAGATGTTGAAAGTGCTACTAATTAAACAGATTCTAAATGTGGTGCGAATTAGACAGATTCCAAAAGTGGCATGAATCAGAAAGATGCTAAAGTGGTGTAAATTAGTCAGGTGTTAAAATCGTGCGAATTCGACAAGTTCTAGAAGTGGTCCGAAATAAATTGATACTAAAAGTGGTACGAATTAACAAAATAATAAAAATGGTCCAAATTAAACAGATTCTAAAAAAATGGTATGAATTAGATGCTAAAAGTAGTGCCCTTTATATCAAAGTTTGCGACTTAGATGCTGGGTTATCTAACGCCGAAACATATTTTTAGATTTTAAGATAATTTTTTTTTTTGAGGATGAATATTAGATGAACATTTTTTTGAAAAGAGCAATGTTTTTTACCAGATAGAAATCCCGCTATTTAACCCATAGTTACGGAGAGTTGATGGCTTCATACCTTGCCCAAAAGTACTTGCGCATAGGCGAATGTAATGATTTCGACTGGAATTTGAACTATCAGTATGCTTAATCCGAACCTAATGTTTCGGGAAGAAAGAAACAAGGAAAATTATGTTTCCTGGTTTATTCTGAAAATAAACTACGGTAATAATGATAGACAAATGATACATCTCAGCTCAACAGTCTTGTCATAGTTGGAGGCTAAAACACATAATTGTTTTCTTTTTAGTTTGCAGTCTCAGTAAAAAGTGAAGAAGCTTTTGGTATTTATTTATTCTTGATAAATTACAAAGAAATCTGTAATGTTATTGGTCCTTACCTGGCATCTTGGCTTCAGTCACTTTCCCACCACCGCAAAATACCTTCCCTGTACCTTTTCTATAATTATTTTCATGGTAATTGTTCTGGTGCGTTTTACTTTTTATTTTTTTTATTTTTTTTATATTGTTCTTTTTAACCGCACTCCAGACCAATTGTACTCATGGAAATTAATTAGAATTACATAGAATCATCGAGGTATTATGGAGGCTGTAATAAAAATGTTAAGTAAGTTTGTGTTGTTTGGGTGTAAGTAATATTGTGGTATGTTTGGGTCATTAATCATGTTCAAAGTGAGACAGATTGAAGACCAGCCTTTCCCTATTCCCCACCTTCTGACACATTTTTATATTATTCAAAATCGATATTACTTTTCTCTTTGGTGCTTAGACTTCGTTTTTAAACATACTAGATTGGTAGCAAGGTATCATCGTCTTTTAAAAATATCTATATGTAACATTAAGTTCCATGCTAACAGTTTCTTTTATTGCACTTCTCGCTTGTGAAACTTTCTTCTGGCTTCTTGCTTTCTGGTCAATTTTGATCTTCAAAAATTTAAATTCAAGGTCAATAATTATATTCTGTTTTCTTAATTAGACAGATTCTAAAATGTTACGAATTAGACATATTCTAAAAGTGGTCCGGCTTAGACCGTTTTTTAAAGTGCTACGAATTAGACCGATTCTAAAAGCGGTACGAATTAAACTGATTCTAATAGTGGTCCGAATTAAACTGATTCTAATAGTGGTCCGAATTAGACTGATTCTAAATTGGTACGTATTAGACAGATTCTAAAATTTCTAATTTTACTGTTCTCTCTCCTTAATAGTGTTTTCATATTCATATTCTCTTACACTCATCGAACTTTATTCCAATTGGGTGATGTGGAAAGCATGATTTAAAAAAATGCATCGTGAATGATTTACTTATCGGTATTTCTAATTAGCTGGAACCAGCAATGAACAAAACTGGTCTTTAATAACATACGATTGAAGTTACACCTCCACGGAACCTTAAAAATCGCAATGTAACGAAACGAAAATTTGTAATGAAAAAAGAAAGCTTTACTTTGTTCGTTCGGCATAGATAGCTTTTGATGGTGACTAGGTAAAATTTCTTTATAAATTTATGCAATAATTTTCTCATTAATAACAAACGGAGTTGTCGCTTGAACTCTATAACCAAAACAGATCTGAACATATTTTGTTCTATTTTATTTTCTTCAGTTTAAATAAATATACGAAAATGCATTAATCTAAAAGAAAAAAAATAGAATAAAGGCATTAGATTAAATGTATGGGCGTGTGTGAATTAGCTTATTCATGTGTAATGAACACTTTTGTCAATAGATATAAGGAAATTAAATCAGTTTTAATGTCATTTAGTGGCAAGCATCAAAACTTGAATTGTTCGTAGCAAATAAGCGAAAATGCAAAGTCATTCTTTCAAATTGATCGGCGAGCTTTGCTTGAGTGAAGCCATAAAACAAAGCTGAGTGACTGGTATGAAGCATGATTCTCTTTTTCTTTCTTTTTTTATAATCCTGTAGCCCCAAGCAAGGCATTTACTGCCACTGTTGAGCAGGGGGTTACATAGAGGCAATTTATGAAAAAGAGTGACAAGTTACAGGGGGTGTCAGAAAGAGGGTAGGAGAAGGATGAGAATACTGGTGAGAGTGAAGTGGACGTAGAAAGAACCATGAGAGAGAGAGGGGGAGGGGTAGAGAGAGGATGCAAGTTAGTGAGATAGGAGATGACTTTATTTGAATTCTTGAAGATTGTAGCTGTCGGGAAAGCAAGTAAACGAAAGTGAACTCCACAGGTGGGAAGTGCAAGGGAAAAAGCTTCTGGAGTAGAATTTGCATTTACAATTTATTGGTTTCACAGTAAAAGGGTGGGACCTAGTTGCTAATCTTGTGGCTCGAGCAAATTCATGTATGGGGGATACCAGTGAGCTAAGTTCATCTGAGCAGAAGCCATGAAAGTATTTGTAAAAGATACACAGGGAAGCCACATTGCGCCGGTGAGAAAGTGACTATATCCGAGCTGCCAAGTCGGGATCGATCACAATACAGATTCTCCGTTGGATATTGTCAAGGATCCCAAGTTGGATAGCAGGGGCACCCGACCAGATATGGCAGAAAATGTTTACCTATTTTCGCTGAAAAAAAAAATTCCACGCAATTATTTTGACAATTCCTCCATTATTACAGAATATGTTGTGTATTCCCTGAATCGCTTTAAGCACAGAAGTTGGGTACGTGGTCGAATAAAAACAGAACACCTAATCAGGTCACATGATTTATGTATACGTATTATTACGTGAACTCAGTTGAATTTATTGCATTCACTTACGCACAAATACCCTTGGGAAAGGTATGAATCAGTCTCTTCCCTCCAGTTATTTGTCAAATAAAAAGACAGATTGGGTTCTTTAGCCTTCGCTGGCAACCAGCCTACCGCAGAAAGTAATGGCAACCTACTGCAGGATAATCTTCTGCTTAGTGAGCCATGTTTCTCTCAAGACATGATCGCCCAAGCATTTTTAGATAGACTGAACTATCGCCCGGTTCACACTCCACCCACGTCTATTGAACAGGTGAAGAGGCTCATCCCTTTTTCCCTGTTTAGGATGTGGTTTCCGGCTTTCTCTTTTCCAATCTTTTCACTCTTACGTAGCCCCCTGCACACCAGTAGCCTTACCGCCTTGCCCGGGGTGATATGATTAAAAAAAAAATTATCACGTATGGCACTGATTATTATGTGGATTTAACTGTGAAACTCTATTAAAACAAAAAATATAAAAATGAAAGCAAAAAAACGTAATCAAGTCACATGATTTATGCATACGTAACATAACGTGTATTTAATCGTGAAACTGTACAAGAACAAAAAACTCAGAGGACTTGATTTTGGAGGGAAGTGCGAGAGACGCTTTTTCTAGCCTTACCATCATTCCTCCTGTTTCTAGGTCTGAGCGCTATCATAAGCCGCGGAATCAATCAGGATTCCTCTAAGAGTGTTGATCTGTTCATTTGCTAGTCGACTGATCTTTCACGGCCTACGAGGCTTTTTAATTGGTAGTTAGTAGAGGAGTTGCGAAAGGCCCAATCTTGTGGACGGCTCGGCTTCTACCGAGAAGCCGAACCGTCCAAAGATTTGCGCTCTTTCTGGTTTTGGTTGCCAGCGGTTGATTACCTCAGTAATCCTGAGTTTTCGCTTACCTGAAAATTGGTTAGGAACGCGGTATCTCTCAATGACAATCATTTGCTCGACTGTCTACTATTGTACTATTGTCCTCAGGTGCACTCGTTCAACTCGCCGACATCTCACGTCCTTTGATCTCACATATGCGTGCAATAAGTCGCCCTTGTATTCTGGGTTGAAACAAATGGTGTTTCTAACGTTGCTAGCTGTGAAAAGATGGTGGTATGGACTTCTAGAATGGAGAGAATCTTGCGATATAAACGCTATTCTCCTCCGTATCTGGTCATATTCTTTGGGCACCAGCGGTGATTTTATTTTTTTTTAAGTCCCCTTTAACTTAACGAGGCCGATCCCTGTCGAACCCTCCCGTAATTAAGATATACTTTCTTTGTTTGCCTAGTTAATAATAATGTCGTTTCTGGCCTGTTTCCGGCTTTCTCTTTTTTTATGATCTATGTCGAGCCCTTATAAATGACGAATTATTCTTTACTCTCCAACGTCTATCTCACCCGCGAGGTGTAATGAGTCCTTTACTGCTCGATCGCTACTTACACGAAAAGTGCTCGGACTGACTATACTCCTTGGTTCCGCCAGGTCTAACCCTAGCGAAAAAAGACATGCCATGCCACTTACATGGTAACAAATCACCAACCCTTCCCCCATATTCTATCGCCGAGAAATTTCACTCAAACAGATTCTTCCCGTAAGCCACTGCTATGAGGAATCGACTCCCAAAAAGATGTTTCGTCGATTACTACAACTTTAACCAATTCAAGTCTTGGGTTAACCGTTATATTTGCTTACTATCTGCAAATACTGCCTCTTAACGTAACCCTCTACCTTGAGTGGTTCCCCTGCCTTGTAAACGGTGAACCTGACTGTAATAAAAAAAAATCTTTCATACTCAGTAATCCCCTTGTGTCTTAGTGACTTTAAAGACTTTCTTGGCGGGAAATGATAAAGATATCCTGAAGACGGTGATCTTTTTCGTTGCTTTTTATAACAATGCTCAGATCGTTATTCTACGACCGTTAGGTTCTTTGTTGCCACTTGACGCTGCTTAATTATCGATCAAACAATAACGATCAAAGAACTGTAATACAAAAAGCAAATGAAGGAAATAAGATTAAGTTTAGTTGTCGAAAATGAATAATAGTAACAAAATTCTATCTCAGATATTTTCAGAACTTATTTCAGAAATTTGTAGATTGTTACGCCTAATACTCTTAATACCCGAGAAAAAATAAAAGTAAAAGAAATATATAAGTATTTTGAACCTGATACTGACTGGACAGATAGAAGGAAGGAGAGACAGAGGAAGGCAGCGGATGACGTATTTGCAGGGACTGATCAGGTGGATGACGGAACGGGGGTTGCCAGGAGCAACAGGAGCAAACATACTAAGAGCCACAAGGAATAGGGAGATGTGGAGAGCCATGATCGCCTACGTCCTGAAGGGACAGGGCACATAGAAGAAGAAGTTACGTCCAGCCATTACCTCATAAATAATGTACTATTCTGTCATCATTGTGAAGAAAATGTTTAAAAGTCATATTGTTTGATTGGAATGAAAAAAAAAATGTTTAAAAGTTATATTGTTTGATTTCAATGAAAAAAAGAAAGAAATAGTCTGCTTCAAATAAATTAAAACCTTGTCAATTTTGAATTTTATATTTTCTTTTTACAACGATGTTATACTGTATACAAAAACTTAAAGCCACTCTAGATAGCATAAGAATTAAGAGGCACAATTTATGAGGATATGGGGAGAAGATTAACCCTATAGGTTAAGATTGATCAAGGAAGCACCCTTGTAGGTGTCTGCTCTCCAACGTAAGAGTTCTGGAGAAGAAGCTGTCCGGAGAAAACTTACTCCTTACTAATGGGATAACAAGAGGGTGCGGAACATCTGCCATGGAAATAACGATAGAGTAGCGGAGGCTTGCAATGATTCATTTGTGGAAAAGGTGGTTGTCAGACGGAAAACAGTTCATTACCCACAGGGTCGCATAGACGCGCTATCGGAACAGGAAAGCGAATACTGGGCAGCTATTGCCCATATACGGCAGCACTAGTCCAGATTTGATCTTGCTCTTGTAAAGGTAGAGGAGAGCTGCACAATTATGGACAAGAAAAAAATTGAGTCTTTCAATAATGATTACAATTTTGCTAGAAGACCGAAGAGGAAGCATGGTTAAGCTGGTCAACACTGACTATCCTGAACCAGGTTAATTTCGTTCACGACCCATTCATTCATTAAAATTTACTCTATCACCACAAGAATTCATCCATCACTATTATGCCACAATACCGCATATTCACAAGGATCTACTAAAATACCCATAAAAATTTGATACTATACAAATTATCGTTTTCTTTTACAAAAATATGACACAAACTGAGACGAGGTAAAAAAAGGAAACAACCACGAAGATGAAGTACAACCAAACATTCAAAAGTAAAATATAGTTACATCATAATAATAAAATACTACATGTAAATAATACGATAATCATATAATATATGATAATCTATATATATAAAAGGTAATCTGTGAGTCTGTGTTCTCTATGCACGCCTACATTTTTTAAGCTACGCCATTCAAACTTTCTAGGGACACAAATCTACAGGGAAGCCAGGTCGACACATACTTTCTGAGTTTCAGCAATTTTCCCTTTCGCATCTTTTGGCTAAGGGGTCCGATTGTTTACATTTGCTCCGTAAAACATCTAAGATCTAAGATGGATGCTAGATTACGTCACAGAAATCAAATCACACGACTTAAAAAATGAGCCTTTATATTTACTTTTTATTCCGATGTTTTAAAAATTCATTTGGTCAACAAAAAAATGTGAATATTTTTCCCGTACTTTTGAAACAAAAGAAATATTTTTTAAAAAAGTGTTTTTTCAAACAAAAACAAAATATGAAAAAAAAAATTGCCAATCGTTAATTTAATTATTTAAGTTATTTTTTTCTTTTTAGATTTAATATTTCATACTTCAGAAAATAAAATTTAAAAAAATAAAGCTTTTATTTTTTGCTAAATATTTCATCTAAGAAATCAATTGTCTGTAAATTCGTCTGGCATTAATGTAACTTTTTCCTTTAAAATTAAATGTCTACATTTTTAAATATTCTTCGAAAATTTCTGAACTGAGAGCGTAATAGTTTTTATATTTCTAATTTCAGTAAAACAAAATAAATAATTTTTATTTTTATGTTAAATTCATTTAGTCAACAAAAAATGTAAATACTTTCCCCCGTAATTTTGAAATAAAAACAAACGCAGTTGTTTAGAATTTCACACAAAACATCAAATCACGTTTACGCAAAACAAAAGAAAATAGATTTTTTTAATGCTTCTCCTGCTACTCAAATGTTCTGAGTTGCACGGACAACGCTGGGCTATGATGCTAGTAATATATATGACGCAAAATGAGACGTGGAAGGCATGAAAACAATAAAGAAGTAAAAGCACAGACAAACATTCGAAATTAAAAAAATGAAATATGTTAGGAGGAACCGACCACCCCACAGAAAAATAAAACTGACTACTGTATTCTGACACTCAGCAAAGTCAAACTGCTCAGAGCTAAAGAAGGGACAAAATAAATTACGGAATGGAAAGTCAAAGTTTGATACAGTCAAGATAAAATGTCAAGATAATTTTTTTTTTTAAAATGGGGATATTGAGAATCTTGATATGGATCTTAACAAAAGGAACTGTCGTGCGAAGGGTGAGAACAACAATTACTCACATAAGTTAAGTAAACAAAAACGGGTAGGAGGAGACTCAAAAAGTTAATCAAGGCTGACCCAATTTTGCTGAAATCTGCCGATAACAAACTTTATTTTAACACTATTAACATTATTCGGACTATTGTCCTCATCTTTGTTGACATTTGTACGACGTTTCGGCCGTTGTACGCTCCGACCTTCTTCAGGTGCTAGAAATTTCAAACCGAACCAATTATTACAATCATTGGTGTATATGATATTTATTCCTTGCGTAGAGCCTCTTTTGGTAGTCATGAATCATCTCCCTGTAAGTTACTTGTTCACCACTGCTGTAGCCTGGTATTGAACTCACAATTCTTTGGGTCAAGCCACAGGAACTAATCAATGTCTATATCCACTTAAGGACACATGGCCCAGTGAATATAGACGTTGCCAGTGGATATGGCAACAAAGATGAAGACAATAGTCCGAATAATGTAAATAGTGTATCTTTTTTTTTAGTTTTTAAATAATGAACAGCATTCATATTATAACTTTTACTGCAATATTTTGTTAAAGTTGTTAAGCGCAAATATTTGACGAATATTTTAACGAGGGTAATTCCTACGGTTATTTTCTTTTCACTGAACTAGCAAGGAGTTTATTCCATCATTCACTTAAAAATTAAGATTTACCGGAAAATTAAAGTTAGATTTCCATTTCTTTCTGCTGTAGACTGGTTGCCAACCAAGGCTATAGAACTCAATCTGTTCTGCTATTCAATTCTTATATCCAGATCAATCAGTCAAGTGCCATACGTGATACACGACTGAGCGGTCATATCTCGAAAGCGTATTTCTAATTATCATTATTTTCACTGCATGATTTATTGTCGACTATTATTATCACAATTAATGTAATTAAATTCTATCAGTTGTTCGAGTATTGAATATTGATGTCATATCTGATCTTTTATTCCTAATCCGCATCTCGAGATTCTTGACAAAATCCAGAGAAGGGTCTGCAATACAATCGATCTTGACCAGGCATCTCGTCTCCAGTCACTTTCTCAACGACGTGAATTGTCTTCCCTCTGTCTGTTCTACAAGTATTATCATGGCAACTGCTCGGGTGAGAATTTACCCTTGTGTCCGAAGTACATGTATTTAAGCTTACTATTAGATGCACGTTGTGGTGCAGTGGATATCGGCTTGGAACGAGAAATCGGACAGCCGAGTTCGAATTCCAGTCGAATTCGTTGCATTAACTTAGCGAAAATACCCTTGGGAAAGTTATTAATCTGTCTGTTCTCCCGCTAGCTATGAATTAAATAGCAGGAAAAAATCGGTTCTTTCGCTTTGGTTGGCAACCAACCAATTTACCGCAAAGGGTAATGGCAACCTACCGCGGGGAGATTTTCTGCCTAGACAGTCATTAATTGAAAGAGACATGATCGCTCAAGCATGTATCACGTATAGCAATTAACTAACTGATTTGGATAAAAGAATTGAATAGCAGGACAAATTGGGTTCTATAACCTTGCTTAGCAACCAGTTACTGCAGAAAGAAATGAGAACCCTTTGCGGTAAAATCTTTCGCCTAGTCAGTCATGTCTCTTTAGAGGCATGGTCGCCTAAGCGTGTATTACGTATGGCCCTTAACTGACTGGAGTGGATAAAAGAATTGAATAGCAGGACATATTGCTTTCTATAGACTTGGTTGACAACCAGTCTCATTATGAGCCACAGAAATTTCAACTATCTTTTCCTGATGTTAAGCACAAGTGCCTTTATGTTTGTTTTCGTTTCGCGGCATATCGTCATGGGTTATTTAATACCAAAATCTAAATATTTTCTACGCAATTTTATGGCTTCATTTTCAGGGCAGACATATGTTTATTAGATATATAGTTCCTATATCATAAAATGTATTTGCTCGTAATTTTTACATAAAAATGTATTTTTATTGATTGTTCAGTCAGTTAAGTGCCATACGTGATACACGCTTGGGCGATCATGTCTCGAAAGAAACATGACTGACTGGGCAGAAAATTATCCCGCACTAGGTTGTCATTGCTTTCTGAGGTAGACTGGTTTCCGACCAAGGCTATAGAACCGAATCTGTCCTATTATTTAACCCATAACTGGAATGAATAGACGGATCAATACCATTCCCAAGGGTATTTGCGCTTAAATGAATGTAATGAATTCAGCTGGAATTCGAACTCGGCTCCCGGATTTCTCGTCCCGAGCCTATATCCAATGCACCACGCACATCCGTATTGATTGTTACTTTGCTATAAAAATGTATTACTACTGGTCATTTTTTAAATAGATATATTACTGGTATTTTTGCCATAATGCATATTTTTACTTTCTTATTGAATCACAAAACAGAAATCAAAACACTATTTCCATTTGTACCCTAATAGTTGCGACCATCTCGGGTCATGTTGGAGCTGTGAACAACAGTAATTAAAAGGTGCTTTCCACTCCTCAAAACCATCAATCTCATAATCAGAGGTCTTGCTGCTATGGGCCATTCCATCTGCAGAGGTGTCAGCCACTTTACAACAGTAACAGCGTCCGATTTTACGAGCACAGAAAGAAAAATCGTAAACGGATGGAAATTAAGTGAACGCGTTAGGATTACCCCACTTTGCTGCTAATGGGCTTTGCTTAACGGCTGCCATTTTTGTATCAAACGCTTTTAATTGATATCGTTTCAGAAAATGTGAATTTCACAAGAAATTCCCTAATAGGTATAATCTCTAAAAGTTTAAGTGCAACGTCGGTTACCATCTCTTATCTCCTCGACTCCCATCTTACCTCGGCCCCCGGCCGTCCGGCTGGGGCCCGAAATGACCACATTAAGACCGAATAAGACCAGTTGAGACCAATTTTGAACCTATCCACCGCGGTGGATAGGTAATGTTTTGACCAGTACCTGGGCGTACGCGCTCACGTTCCCCATATTAAAAAAGACCTTGTGTCACATCTCTCTCAAGTGGGGGAGAAGAGTAAATATGCCTCGACTCCCATTTTTCTCTTATCCTTTCCTCGACACCGCTTGTATCTTGTTCTTCCTTTTCGCTCTACTCTCAAGTAACCCTCTTCACACGAGTATTCTCATCCTTCTTTTATTCATTAACCGACACACTTGTAAGTTAGTCCTTTCTTTTACGCTCTCCTCTTATGTACCCCCTGCACACCTGCCTATGCTTGGGGTAAAACGATTAAAAAAAAGCTGAGGACAACAGCCCGAAAAATGCAAATAATATAAATGTAAATAATTATAATACTTCATCTATGAAATATAGACAAATATGAAAAAATTATATGAAAATTTCACAATTACTTTTAGCTTTTAATATTTTATTAAATGCCTTTTACGCAAATCTATTCTTGGCTGTTATATATATATATATTCATCATATAACCCCAAGCAAGGCGATAACGCCACTGATGCGCAGGGGGCTACGTAAGGGTAAAAAGAATGGAAAAGAGAAAACCAGAAACCGCATCCTAAACAGGAAACAAGGGATGAGCCTCTTCACCTGTTCAATAGATGTGGGTGGAGTGTGAACCGGGCGATAGTTTAGTCTATCTAATCCAATTGAAAAAAATAAAGAAAAGAGTGAAAATATTGGAAAAGAGAATTTTCCCTCTTTTTTATAGAAAAAAAAAAAAAGAAAGCAAATGTTCATCTTCTTCATCTTTTCAAATAGTTTTGGCGGCTGATATGTTTGGATGCTTTAATGAAAGATTTTCTGTTTTCTATTTGCTGATGTCTGCCGCACGACTGAGTAAACGAACAAGCCATCGCCTTTCTGACATCTTTTGCTTAGCAACCATTCTACCATCCATGGAGGACAGCTGAGGTTACATATAAACTCATTAGCAGTTCAAGCCTCGCCGACTGCCTTTCCAACCCTTCCTAAAACTAACGTCTATTTTTAGGCTCGGCTTGAAGAGGAGAGGTTAACAAAATCATTCAATTATTTTTGTGTATTGATGTCGCTCATTTTTCTCTCTTTTTTAAAGGCGGGGATAAGTTCGAACGCTAGGAAAAATGTTTTCTTTATTAAAGACATAGGGGAAAGAAAAGCCAGGTCGTCAAAGAGCCTCTCAAGGAAGGAGCGTTACTATGTGGCGTTATATTAGCGTATTAAATAGCAAGAAGGGAAGTTCTTGCAGCATTACAGGAAAGATAACAGCTAATTCTAGGCTCAAAGAGGTTAAGATTTAATCTAAACTTATTTATAAATGGAACTTTGTCTCTTGTGTGTGTGCATGTGTGTGTGTGTCCGTTACCTATAGACTCCGAAACGGATGAACCGATTTTCTTGAAAATTTACACAGTTGTACTATAAGCATCTGCGAGTGTTCTTAGCTAGGTTTTGTGTCGAGGTACCCCCGATAAATATCGAAAATCGATAATCGAAAAAATCGGGTTATAGAAGGAGTGGTCCGATTTTAATCAAATTTGATACACTCTTAGACAAAGACATAAGAAAAGATATTCAGAAGTTTCAAGGTTGCAGTTCTTACAATAGTGCAGAAAATCGATAATATATATATATATATCAGGCAAGATGTTTGTGTGTGTGTCTGTTTATCTGCCTATATGTCTGTATTTTCTTTAGCACTTTTATTTCAGTTTTTGCTTCGGGTTTGGCTCTAAGTAGGTATAATTGTAGTTTTTAGTCTCAGCCATGATACCATTTACTCAGAGGACTTATTTAGCCTTCAAAATTCAGTTTACGACGAAAAAACTTATTTGATATCGATACCAGGAAATCAAAGTTTGACTTACATCCATTCATTTTTCTTTCAGTCTACGGTTTCGCTTTAACTGGAAACAACTATTGCTTTTTAGTCTTTCGTGCTAACGTCCATAGAGTCTGAGCTCCAGGACCATGGATTAATTTTAAAACTTTCATTACACCCGAGCAACGCTATACTGCTAGTTATGATTAATTCAGAGTTCAGGCAGAAATGTTAGAAGTATAATGTTGAAATAAATTTTAGAAAGAATCGGGTACCCAATCTTGTTCAAAAGACCGAGGAGAATCCGTTAAAGTATAGAGTTGAAGTAGAATTTAAAAGGAATCTGGTACCCAATCCTAAACAAAAATCAAAGGATAATGCTCTAATCCCGTTTAAAAGATCGGGGAAGTATAGAGTTGAAATAGACTGGACACCCATTCCTAAACAGGAAACAAGGGACAAATTTCGATTCAAAACAACGATCACTTAGACACGTGTAACGGCTAAATGAAATTTATATTTTCTTCTTTTACGTGTCGTGTCCTTTCAGGACGTAGGCGATAATGGTCCTCCACATCTTACTGTTCTAATATTTTTTGTTCTGTTATTTCTTCTAAACCCTGCTCTGCCATCCATTTGCTTAAGCCCATCAAGTATGTCACGTGCTGTTTTCCCTTGTCTCTCATTTCCTCTATCCGCCCCGTCAGTATCAGTCAGTTAAGTGCCATACGTGATACATGCTTGGATGATCATGTCTCGAAAGCAGAAGATTTTCCCGCAGTAGGTTGCCATTACTTTCTGCCGTAGGCTGGTTGCCACCCAAGGCTACAGAACCCAATCTGTCCTGTTTTTTAACTCTTGGTTGGAGGAAAGAGTCGGATTAATACCTTTCCCAAGGGTATTTGCGCATAAATGAATACACCGAATTCAACTGAAATTCGAACTCAGCTCTCCGATTTCTCGTTTCGAGCCGATATCCATTGTATCACAACGCATATGCTTCCTCATTACTTGTACCAAAAACTTCAGGTGTCTCTTCCTGAAGTTAAGTAAAAGTGTCCTGTTCATTTTCAGTCTCTCCAAAACCTCGTCGCTGTTCACATGTCCGGTTCATGGTATCCTCACCATCCTTCTGTAGAACAACATTTCTGTTGCTTTGACTCTCTTTCATCTTTGAGAAAATTGTCCATGGCAAATGTTCTGACTGATTACATTCCTTAGTTATACTAGTTAATATCTTTATAGCTTGGAACCGCCACGCTACGAAAGAAATGTCATTCTTTTCTTATTTAAGAAGCTAGGGACTGTGTTTAATTATAAGCAAATATACATAATAATGTGGATCCAAAATGCAGATTCTGTACTTGTGCCACATGAATATAAAAATAGTCACGAAAGATTAGGGCACGATATAAACTGGGCAATGTACAAGCACTTTGGAAAAGATGTTAACAAACACTGATATGAGCATCATCCAGCAGCGGTTACAGAAAGAGAAGACATCGCAATTCTATGGGATTACATTATGTTTACTGACAGGAAGATAGAAGCAAATATGCCGAAAAGAATTGTTAAAAACCGAAAATAATAATAATAAAAATCTCCCTACAAATTGATATGGCTTGCCCATAGCAAAAAAGGAATTTGAAAAACTATCAAAGTATAAAGACCTGAAAATCGAAATAGAAAAATTGTGGAAATTGAAAGCAAGAATAAGATTAGTCGTAATAGGTGTGCTTGGAATGATAAAAAAAGAAACACAACAACGCATTGAAAAAATCCCAGGTTAAGAGAAATACAAAAAAAATTGCCTTGATAAGTACAGCCCATACACTAAGAATAACTTTGTTCATGTAACGCTAGTGACGTTATTTGAGTTAGAAAAACAAATCATGAAATGTAGCGATAACAACTACAACATGTCTTTCTGATGATTTCGTAGGTAGTGTGACCATAGCAGAAATAATAATAATAATAATAATAATAATAATAATAAGAAGAAGAAGAAGAAGAAGAAGACGAAGAAGAAGAAGAAGAAGAAGAAGAATTACAAATCTTAAGAGATAAACAAAACTTGTCTTGGTAAGTACGGCCCACATACTAAGAAGAAATGTGTCCATGTAATGCTAGTGATGTTATGGGAGGTAGAATAACAATGGAAATCCACTCTTAATAACATACTACTGCCTGCTTTAGGTGTTCCTGTTGACTTACTAGTTAGTGTGATCATAGCATAAATCGAGTTATGATGAAAATAATAATAATAATAAATAATGCTGTGTTAAAAAGAATCCATTAAATCTCTTTATATTTATATCATAATTGCATTTATTACGAAACCATGCTAAAAGAAATAGGAAGTATTCTGCCATTCTTCAAGGTGGATATAATCATCAATTTAGGCCTCCAGCATTGATCAATATTCACCTGCACTGATGATAAATATCATAGGCATGCTATGGCTGGTATAAGACAAAATAATCTTTTACGTTTGTGTATTTAGCGGGGAAGGGATGTCATCTTAGATTGATATCCGACGAGGAAAAATTAGAAAGGTCTTTCAAAACAGCCTTTACTCAAATGTTAGAAACTCATTATAGATTGTGACATAAACTCAACACATTAATTATTATATATAAAGAGAAAGAGAGAGAACACATGAGAGAGAGAGAGGGGGAGACAGACAGACAGACAGACAGACAGACAGAAATGATAAACCCGTAAAAACGGAGGACAATCAAAAAATGTAAAAATTTACGCACTGCTAGGTCAAAGCCAGAAATCAAATCGTTTGATTTTTGGGGTTTGACAAAGCAGTGTGTAATTTTTAAAGCTGTCGAATAAATTCTGGATTTATAACCGTTTAATTACGTGTTATGTTTCTTCTTTATATATATATATATATATATATATATATATATATATAGTAAAATCCTATTATTTATAATAAGAAGAATATTGCTCTGCTACGTATCGAGCACTGCTGAAAAGTAAATGCTACAAACTGTGGAATGTCACTCCATTAGTTCTTACTACTACTAAGATATATATACACAAGCATATATATATATATATATATATATATATATATATATATATATACACGCATATATATATATACATATATTTTTTTAATCATGTCACCCCAAGCAAGGCGATAACGCCACTGATGCGCAGGGGGCTACGTAAGGGTAAAAAGAATAGAAAAGAGAAAGCCGTATATATATATATATATATACATATATATATATATATATGTGTGTGTGTGTGTGTGTGTGTGTGTGTGTGTGTGTGCGCTGAATAACTGAATACTTTCTGCCGTATGATGAACCATTATTAAAGAATATCGTTGATAAAGGCTTGTGAAAGCCGAACGTCATCAAAAATACATAGGAAAATTTTGTTCAAATTTTTTCCGGGAAAAAAAATAATTTGTCTGAGCCGTAGAAAATTCGAAACATATCTTAAAAGAACATTAAGTTTTTAACAACTAGGATACGGCAAATAGAAGATTCGAAAGTCGTCTAGAGGCCGTGGCTGAAGTCAATGGCGATTTTATTGAATAAATTTAGTCTTCAGTATTTCAGGATATTTTTGTGTAATTTTGGTAAATGTATATGTTATTTTCATGTTTTTCATTTAGACGACAATTTATCCATCGCACCCTCTATATGTGTGCATGCTTACTGCATTGATACAGCGAAACAGGCTTGTCTGCAGATGATTATATATATATATATACGACTTACAATATATATATATATACGCTCACAATCCCTCCAACAATCTTAATATATATATGAGAAAGTGTACATCGAAGTCAACACCCAGAGGTGACAATCTGTTTCATGCTTATGCACAATCTGTCGCCGCCAACTTTTATATTTAGATACGCTCAACACCTGAAACTGAGGACTTTAATCGATAAATATAACATACTTTAAAACTACATTTTCTCATTACCATCCGCCCGTGTATTGTATTGAATACTGCCGCCACATATGGTCGGGTGCCCCTGCTATTCACCTCGTGGTTCTTGACAAAATCCAATAGAGAATCTGTTAGCAGCTCAGCTGCAATCACTCTCTCACCGTGGCTTCTCTGTGTCTCTTCTACAATTACTTTCACGGGTTCTGCTCCAATGAACTTAGCTCATTGGTGCTCCCTATGTATGAATTTACTCGAACTACTAGACTAGCAAATAGGTCATACCTTTTACAGTGAAACTGATTAAATGTAACCGCAATTTCCACTCTACCAGCTACTTTTCTTGCACTTCCCGACTGAGGAATTCCCATACTGATAACTTGCTTCCCATACAGCTACAATCTTCAAGAATTTAAATGTAATGTCAATAGTCATCTCCTATCTCTCTGACTCGCATCTCTCATGCTCTTTTCTCCGTCCACTCCACTCTCATCACACCAGTATTCTCATCCATTTATTATCCTCTTCCTGACACCCACTACAATCTGCCCCTCTTTCTCATCACTTTTCTCCTATGTAGCCCCCTGCGCACCAGTGGCAGTAAAACCGCCTTGCTTGGGGTGAAACGATTATATATATATATATATCATGTGTCTGTGTGTAAGTATTAAAGGAAGTATCAGGTATCGTGAATGAACGGACTGAAAGTTAGACAGGTGTTGGGTAAGTACGGGTGAGGAATTTAGGAAGCTTTTCTTTATTTTATTTTTTACGAGTTCCACGTGAGCAGAAAGCGAAGTAAGGAAAAAAAAAAGGTTTGTATGTGTTACTCGAATCGCGGGATATGAATAACGGATAACATTTTATACGACGTTGTAGATCATGTCTGTCAGTGTTTCGTGTCTATCTGTCCGATGTCAGCGATAGACTCCTCGCATTCTCTGTGTCAGTCTGCCCCGTGTAAAAGATGCTTGACGACGATTGCACTGCGCCAAATCTTCAGTGGCAATTCGTAATCATGACACTTAACGTTTCTCTCTTTTGGCTTTCGCCTCCTCTCGTTGCGGGCATTTTTTCCCATACGCGTTTCATATGTGTTCTCAATTCTTTTGTTTTCAAACAAAGTCATCCAAATTAAAAGAAGAAATGAAAAGAAGGCAAGAAAAAAAAGAAGTGACTGGGTAGATGAACTGGGATTAACATCAAGTCATTCATTGTAAACTAAAAAAAATCAAATTTCATCGTTATTTGAGATGAAGAAGAGGAATTAAAAAGAAAGATAATAGTTGACACTAATTTAATTTTTTGAAGATCAAAGTTAACTGGAAAGCAAGTCTGAAAGAGATTTCCACAACCCAGAAGTTTTTTTTAATCGTTTCACCCCAGTAAGACGCTACCGACACTGATGCGCAGGGGGCTACATAAGAGAATAAAAGTTTAGGCAGGAGGATAGTGAAGAAAAAGACGAACCAGTTACAAGAGTTACAAGTGGTGTCAGAGAAAGAGCAAGGAGGGATGCGAATCCCAGTGTGAAGACAGTTGCGAAGGTAGAGAGAAAGGAAAAGAACAAGATAAATGGGGTGATGTAGAAAGGACGAGGAAAAATCAAGTGGATAAGAAATGGGAATTGACATTGCATTTGCGGGTGGCTGTAGCTGTCAGGAAAGCAAGTCTACGGAAGGGAGTTCCACATGCGGTAAGTGCTAGAAAAGAAGCTACTGGAGAAGAATTGTCGCTTGCATTTTGTTGATTTAACTGTAAAAGGCTGAGACCTTGTTGCCAATTTGGTTCCACGAGTAAATTGTTGTGGAGTGACCTAAGTTCGTCGGAGCAGAAGCCATTAAGATATGTGTAGAAGAGACAGAGGTAAACCACATCCTGCCGGTGAAAAAGTGGCTGGAGTCGAGCTGCCGGGTCGGAACCAATCACATTACAGTTTCTCTTTTAGGGCCTGTCGAGAACCCTGCGACGAACATCAGGGGCTCCTGACCAAATATGACAACAGTATTTTCTGCACGCTTGATTTGTATATGTGCAAGATGGATTCAGGCGGAAAAAGCTGCAAAGAAAAGAAACTATCAGCATAGAACTTATAGTTACATTTTGCAATTACATTTGTAAAATGGTGAAACCTAATTGATAATTTAGTACTGCGCTTAAATTTTTAATGTCGAGGTACAAAAAGGAAAGCTCATAAAAATTACAATGAAAATATTTATAGAAAACACGCAGGAAACCTACATTACGATGGCGAAAAACTGATTGAAACGGAGATGCTATGTGAAGATCGATAATCTTGAAATCTTGAAATAGATCGTAGAAGTACCAGACTAGATGAAAAAGTAATATTCAATGCATTGGCGTAGACTTATAAATGTGTAAGATAGATGCTGATGAAAAAAAATTATCTAAACTTATTTATAAATGAAACTTTGTCTGGGTGTGTGCGTGTGTGTGTATCCGTTACCTATAGACTCCGAAACAGCTGAACCAATTTTCTTGAAAATTTACACAGTTGTACTACAAGCGTCTGCGATTGTTCTTAGCTAGGTTTTGTGTCGAAGAATCCCTGATGAATATCGAGAATCGATAATCGAAAAAAATCGGGTTATAGAAGGAGTGGTCCGATTTTAATCAAATTTGATCCACTCATAGACAAAGACATAAACGATATTCAGAAGTTTCAAGGTTGCAGTTCTTGCAATAGTGCAGAAAATCGATTATATATATATATATATATATAAATATATACATATATATATATATATATATATATATATATATAAGGCAAGATGTTTGTGTGTGTGTGTCTGTTTATCTGTCTGTATGTCCTTTAGACAAATCCACAAGTTTTTATCCGATTCTCACCAAACTTCACACAAATATTCTTTAGGCTGAGGCTGAGTCTGAGCTCCAGGACCATGGATTAGTTTTAAAGCTTTCATTACACCCGAGCAACGCCGGGCTATTCTGCTAGTCTAGTATAACGCAGTGAACCAGACTAGCAGATCTAACAATTCTATAATGATTTCACCTCAAGGAAGGCAAGACAACTACTGGTGCGCAAGGGTAATTTTAACGAGATTTATTGTTTTAATTGTTAAAATTGTTATTTATTGTTTTAAATGCTGAAAATGTCATATTCTTTCATAATATCAAAATGATATGTCCTCATGAAAGATATTCAGATATTATCTTTTCAAAAAATCTACATATGTCATATTCACCATATCTTAAATACTAGACCTTTTCAAAAGATTTACGAATGTCTAATCTTTTAATACGATCTATAAATGACTGTACCTTTCGTAAGATCTGCAAATATTACATTCTTTCACAAGTCCTACAAATGCCAAATCTTTGCGCAAGATATAAAAATGTCAAATTCTTTCATGACTTTTCATCATCTACAAATTTTCATGATCTTTCATGATCTACAAATTTAACATTCTTTAAAAATTCTTCAAATATCATAGCTTTTACAAAATCTATAAATATAAAACCCTCTTGTAAGATCTAACAATGTATTATCATTTTCCAAGATCTGGAAATGCTGCATTCTTTCATAAAATCTACAAATTTAGGTTACGTAAGATCTATAAATATTACATCCTTTTACAAAATCTACACATATCCTTTCATAAAATCGACAAATGTCAGGCCCTTTCTTAAGATCTACTAATGTCACAACTTTCTCATGATCCCCGAATAATATTTACTTGGGATTTTCAACATAAATATTTTTAATATCAGTACAAAATATTTATGTTGTAAATTTTAATTTGAGCACTTTTTAAGAATAGTGTCTTTTGGATACAGAATTTTATTCTATCCATACCTACTCTATAGTTGGATCCACAAATGTTACATCCTTTCACGAAATTTACAAATGTTATATCCTTTCATAATATCAACAAATGTCAGGTCCATTCTCATGATGTACAAATTTCACAATCTTTCATAAATTCTACAAATGTTAGATACTTTCTTATTATCAACAATGTCAGGTTCTTTCAGAAAACCTACAAATGTCGAATCCTTTTACAAGAACTACAAATATAAAAAGCTGTCATATCATCTACAAACATTATACACTTCCAAATGATTTGCTGATTTTAAGACTTTTACGGCACACATTTCTATCATACCGTTTATAGGTGTAAATATGAATTATTCGCTTAATCAACAACTTTCATTGAGATATTAGAGATGGTGTAAACATTCTATTCAAATCTGCCAAGTCTGTCTTGTCTCTGCCAACACGCACGCACACACACACGCACGCACAGAATGCTAAATGACTTTCACCAAACATTTCCTCAGACCCCATCCATGCTTTGATTCTTAACTTGCTATTCTACCAACTTTCCTCTAGCCACCCACTTATCATCTTTCATGTCTCTTAGTCTGTGAGCCGCTTCCAAACTTTGCTTTTCTTACTAACACTCCCCTCAAGAAGTCTCTTCGGGGACTGTGACAGTCGCTTCCTTAATCTAATGTAACCACGCAGACACCACCCATCAACTGTCGCTTACCCGCATTGCAAACCAGAACACTTGAAATTCACCAACTGTAAGGACTTGCGCCATATTTCACACGTAAGGCCAGGCGTTGCCTCTTCTCTTCCAGTTCACGAAATATCAACAAGTTGCGTTGCTTGGGGTAAAATTTCATCGTTTTATGGCAAAATGAGTAGAATAAAGACAGGTACATCAGACGCATTTCTAAAGACAGCAAGCAAAATTACTAAAAGTAAAAAGTAAAATGCTTACGTTGCTGATGGCTCTCTTTAGAAAAAATATTCAAAATTACAAATAAACGACATGCATGTATTGCACATTACCAAGCTTACAGAAAAAATATTTTTTTAAATTCTAACGTCTGCAAACGAAACTGCTCTCTTTATTCGTCTTAGAAAACATTTTTCGCCTTTTATCAGTATGGCTGATGCTAACGATCAAGAGATCAACCTATATTGCCTTCTCGGGCTAACATTCTGCGCTACCATGAAGCAGAACGATTATATGGAATCACTTGCTAGGTCTGCTACTAGAAATTGTTAGATCTGCTACCGGTTCACTGTGTCAGAATCTGACATTTATAAGTCTATCGTAAGTTGTATATCGCGGTCACATCTGGTCTGGTGCTTTTATTTCTTAAACGCGTTGCTGACAGTAGACCGAGGTGCTTCTGAAATAGGCCTTCATTTCTAGCCTTTAGTTGCACTATAAGTAGGCCTGTAGCATAAAACGATATGTATTGTATATAAACTGCGTCTAGAGATTATATGCAAGTTATGAATTGGTATAAAGGGTTGCGTCTTTAATGTTAAAAGTCCTATTATGATGTTGTTTAGATTCTACTCAATATTATTAACTTAGATATATAGTGATAGAGAAAACTATTATTTTTTTGTTGGAAAAAAATTTACTAAGTTAACAAAACAAACCAATTTGACTGTCAGTAGTTTATTTACAACTATTTATTTTGATATTTTTACATTATTATACCTTGTAAAACTAATGTAAAAAAATTATATGAAAAGATTTTAGAACAAATTCGTGACAGGAAAAACATAAAAAAACATTTTATTTTAAAAATAAAAGATATATATACAAAAAATAATATGAACCTCCTAAAATTGATTGCACAAATGCTCCTTTCTTTTCAATAACTCTTAGCAGCCTATTGTCAACATCTGATGTTAGATTTACAATTTTAGTGGCTGGTAAGTTGTTTACAGCAACTTTAACTGCCTCCCGGAGGTCACACTTGCTGTTGGAATCAAGTCACAGCTACTTGAACGCCAGTCCATAAGAGAATCTTCAGCAAATCCCTTTTCTTTCAGCCAGAACTTAGTAAACTTTCATGCATGACTTGGTGCGTTGTCTTGCATAAAGATCGTAGATCATAGATCTACGCTTGGCTAAAGACTGGTTATCAAGCCATTCAAAGAAATATTGTTCAAGAAAATCACATTAACTTTGGAATTCATTTTAACCCCGTCTTTCACTTTAAATAGACCCACGAGCTCATTACCAATAATTCCAGCCCATATCATGATCCCACCACCGGCTTGTTGGCGTTTAAAAAATTTTCTTGAATCATGTTACTTGCAAACCCAACCTAGAGTCCATCCATCGGGCCCATCGAGGATGATTCTTGATTCGTCTGTAAAAAGCACTTTACTGAACTCTGTTTTCATGTATTTTTTTGCCCACTGCAATCTTTTTTCTTTATGCATTTTTGTTAAAATGGATTTCTTTATTTGATTTTTTTTATATCAGCAAACTTCCTTAGAGCTTTACACCTTGTTTCCCTTGACACCATAGGAGGTCCATTGGCCTCAAATATGAACGCACTTGACGCATTTGGGTTTCTTAATAATTCTCTTCGGATGTGATAGATCTCGCTTTGTTAAATTCCTGAATTCAAGATGAGACTTTTTTTCTTGGTTGAATTCCCATTTGACATATTTTCTTGAATGTTCGATGATCCCTTATCAAATCCTTAGAAATTTAAAGCAAAGAATTTACTTTGCTTATTTCTTTGATTATATAGTTCTTTTCATTCATTGTTAGTTTTTTTTTACGAGCCATAATACTAAATTCTAGTTCTTGCAAATAATCTCTTGACACTGAAAATTGCTATAATTACTGAAAAAATAATAAATATCAAACTGAAATTGAAAATTGGGACTTAATTGCTTTCATGTTTACTCGCTATACAAAATAGTACAAATTATTTCATTGGATAACACATCTCTATGAATTTTACATAAAATATTTGACAATACCTCTTCTGCTTATAATCTCTAGACGCAGTTTATAAGACTTATATAAATACTTAGCTTTTATGTTATTTTCCCCAAATTGTTCCCTGTCAGTGTATCAAAAATAATTATGCAGAAACGATTCATTGAATCGAGTTTTGTTAAATTTAGCTGTGTGTCTTTATTTTTTTCCCCAATTATCAAATGAGTTTTTACACGCTAAATAAAATTGATGATAATCTCCGCCAATATCAGCTTTTTGTTGAAGTACTTTCATCATTATCAAGACGAACGAAATCACTTCATCAATGTAATTATTTTAGTTGTGAATATTAACTGCACGAGGCAATAGAATTGTGGCTCTGCAGAAGGATGTTGAGAATACCATAAACGGAACATGTCAACAATGACGAAGTTTTATAGAAAATCGAAAAAGACACTTATACATACAATGAAAAAAATGTTGGAATTGAAGGAAAGACGACTCAGAAAATTTGACACTCACAGAGTATGCTGAAAACAAGAGAGATAGAGGAAATCAGCGCAAGACCTGGCTTACGAGCAGTTAGGGGAGAGTAGTAAAAGCAAATACCACTACGTGCTACAAAGGAGAGAAAGTTGGACAGAATCATAATAGCCAACGTCCTGAGGCGAAGAAGAAATTGAACATTATACAATGAAAATTTCAGATCAAAATTGTTGTATCGCCGAGATGGAAGGACGATACCCAGGAGATGTGTTAAGTATCTACAGCACAATATCCGTGCTAAGGTATATAAATACAAATAAGACAAACACCAGAAGACGTAACAACAAATAGTAGAAGAGAGGAGAGATGAAGTCGTTCGAGTCGCAGAAAGCAATGACACCCAAAAAATCCCCGACTGCTATTAGTCTTTATTTGTGCAGCTACTTCGGTTCACAGACTATTCCATTCTTGAGAGCGCTAGATAAGTGTCAGCTGTTCTACAACAAGAATTCAGATAACAACTGCGGCTCAGACCGCAGAAATTGGTCCATTTTCATCTCGCAAGAAGTACTGAGCTGTTCGTCCGAAGAGAATTGTAGCATATATATGCCGAATGACACACATTTTTGTAACAAAATTTGTCGTAAATAATCAGACTGGTAAAAATAAATATACAAATATAATGTTTGATTAAAAACAGAATATCTACCCAAAAACGATTATCGATTAAAAATAATTTTCCAACAAATAAATTAAATATGTCGGTTGTAAAAAAACATTTCGTTAATCTTCGGGATTTTCCGTAACACACACACACACACACACACACACACACACACATATATATATATATATATATATATATATATTTGTGTGTGTGTGCGCGCGTGTGTGTGTGTGGTCAAATTCATCAAATCTGATTTTCTTTTCTCCCCGCGTATCATAACTTAAGACGAGAAAACAAAGATTTTGCACCCCCTTTTTTTGCATATACGCATTGTTTCTTACTCTATAATATCCATGCTTATATATCAAATTACTAAAGAGATACACTCTGCTATATATATATATATATATATATATATATATAAAGCAGATTGCATCTCTTTAGTAATTTGACTCAAGTATATAGATAAAGCTCGATAGTCCCCTTTAAGATTTGGTTCCTAAGAACTCCTTGAATATTACAGGGATTCGTATTCATATATTAATTTATATCTTCACATCTTTCGGTTTGAAAGAATCATTGCATATGCTGGACTATGATAACTTCCTTAGTAGGCCTAGCATATAAGTAAGTACAATACCGTAGCCTCTAAGAAAGAAAGAGAAATGACAACGAAACCTCACAATCAAAACATCTGCAGCAACAGTTAAATAAACAGACAGCCAGCAGCAGTTACAACCTTAATCAGCAGGCAGGTTAAGGCTCCAGGCTGACTACTGCAAATTGTCCTACAGAACGGTTTAAGCATTTTGTGAATTTAGAGATATAATGAGCGTGAGTTCAGTCCCTGGGTTGGGCAGTGTACACTTGCACTCAGTAGAAAATGGTGAGCAAAAATTAACAGTACTAAATAAAATAGAGCTAGATGATATCCCTAGACATAAGCAGTGAAACAAAAACAGTCGACCACTATAGATTAAATAAAGAGTTCAGTTCAGAAATCCCAGTAGGTTACCAGAAAAACTAGATCATATTACTAGACAGGAATAGTTAAACGAGAAGAGTCTACCTTCGTAAATTGAATAAAGGCTTAAGTTCAGAAATCCTTGTATGTGACCCACATCGATATACACCTGAGGTGGGCCGGAAGGCACGGCAATCAAAATGTTATGATAAAACCAACAAATATGAGGACAATAGTCTGAATATAAACAGTGTAAATAATTATAGCTACTCATCTCAGAGATTGAAACCGAAAATGTTCCAAAAATATCAGTGACATGCGATCAACCCCAGAAATAAATATATAATAAATTTTACTCCATAATTAAGTATTGTATTGCTGATAATCTCTCTCAATATATATATATATATATATATATATATATATATATATGGATATGTCTCCATTCTAACGAAACCTACTCCTCTGAACCTTTTGGCCTGATTTCAACCCAAATCGGGTCACTTATCAATCATGACATGAACTTTGATGTATGCAAAAATTTTCGAATCGATTTATAGGGTACGGCAGAAATCACCGAAACGCTTAGAATTCATGAACTCTTCTTCTCTGAGACGCCTTATGCGAATTCATCCAAAATCGCGTAACTTGTAGATGAAGGTTCGAACCTTTGATGTACACAAATTTTTTTCGGATCAATATACAGGGTTTGTCAAAAATCAAGGACGAACATAATTTCGGGTGATCCTTTTGCGCAATTTTATGCATTTCTCTAAGACGCTTCACTCCAACTCAACCAAAATCGAGTCACTGGTAGATCATGGTTTGATGCCTTGAGATTCGAACAAAACTGGCACACAGGGTGCAGCAAAGATTAATGGAAAATCTGGCTTTTTGCGATCGTTCCTTTCTCCAAAACGCTTAGTTGTATACTAACAAAAATTGGGTCTTTTTTGTAACTTCTACCTTATCATATACCATAACAATTTCACGTTTTCTACAAGGCACCAACCCCTCCACCGTTGCAAGAACAATGCATCTACAGCTTCTGTGTTACGACGTCAATTTATCACAATACAGGTTCCCATAACGCCCGCCCCCGTTCTCCCAGTCGTACATACATCATTTCCGTTTAGTGGCAAAATTGACCAAGTATGAATCTCGTTTGTCAAAAAGAAGAAAAAGCCAGTACTTACTTGGCATTATGTTAACTTACGTATCACGGCAACCTCATATTGGTGCTATTTGAATAAGCACTTCACCTTACCACTTCAACATAACCCTAAAAACCCCGAGCAACGCCGCTCAATACAGCTAGTTTGAGTATAAATGTAAGCGTAGTATTAGATTGGGAGTTAGGTTTCATCATATTACTGTTAAACTTACCAAAAGTAACGTAAGTTCTATGCTGATCGTTTCTTCTCTTGCGATTTTTAATCTGTGAAACTTTCTTTCAAACTCTTGATTTGCTGTTATTTAGAATCTTCAAACGTTTAAATGCACCGTCAATCATCATCCTGTTTTTCTTTTTGTCCTTTCTCCTCAGTAGCGTTTTCAGTTTCTTTCAGTTTCAGGAACCACTTGCGTTTTAGTGGCTTTATCGCCTTGCTTGTGGGGGAGTGGATAAAACACATCAAAATTAAAAAGTTGGTACAGCCGTGTTCGAATTCCAGTCGTGTTCGTTACAGTCACCTATGTGCAATTACCTTGGAACAGACTATCGTGCTCATGGCCTCCCACATCTCCCTATCCCTAGTGAATTTTAGCACGCTTTCTCCAGTATAATACGTCCGTCAAGTATGTTACTCGTTGCTTTCTCTTGCCTCTCTTTCCCTCTATCTGATCTGTGAATATTAGATTCTCCAAGCCTTGGCTGGCAACCAGTCTACAGAAAGAAAAATTTCTACTGAGGAAAAATTTCTGCCTAACCAGTTATGAGATGAAAGAGGTGCTCGCTTAAGCTGGTATCACATATGGAACGTAATTGACTGATTGAAGTAAAGACATGAAAGTTTTCAACTTCTCAAGGAATTTGTTGTTACTACCATTAAGTCTTAATGTAATGAAGTATAGGTTCAGCTTAATGGTTACAGGATCGTACTAATGATAACATATTTATTCTATCATATATGACAAAGCATTTTATTTCACTTTTTATCTTGTAATTTGCTCTCAGCCACTGTATTAGTAAAGCCCTTTCCCCCTAGTGTACTCATCTGGACTTCTTCTTCTATATGAAGTGTCCCTTCAGGACGTGGGCGATCATGTTCTCCTTGTCCCTAGTGACTTTTAACACGCTTTTTCCTGTTACCCGACCCAAACCTCGTTCTGCCATCCATTTGCTCAAGCTAGTCAAGTATGTTATGCGTTCCTTTCCCTTGCTTTTCTTTCCCTCTATCTGACTTGTGAGTATCAGATTCTCCAAGCCCTCCTTCCTAATTTCATGTACCAGGAACTTCAGCTGTCTTTTCCTGTTCTTAAATATTAGTTTCTTTTTCGTTTCCATCCTCTCCAAAACTTTATTGTTGCTCACATGTTCAATGCATGGCATCCTAAGCACCCTTCTGTAGAACCACATTTCGGTTGCTTCAAGTTTACCCTTCATTTTTGAGGAGATTGTCGAGTATTCACTGCCATATTAAAGAACAAACATAACATAGCAATCCAGTACTCTCTTCTTTCTTTCTAGCGAAATTTTCCTGTCTCTCAATACTTTACTCAGCTTCTGGAATGCATCTTTGGCTATGCCAATTCGTTTACGGATCTCAGTATCGCACTTTTTATCTTCTGTTAGAACATTTCCCAGGTATTTAAATGTTTGTACCTGCTTGATTTTAGTATCCCTAGCTTGTAGTTGTCATTTTGGGCTCCTCTTTTTACTGATGACCATGTATTCAGTTTTCTTGTAATTTATGTGTAGTTCTTTCTTTCCGATTTCTTCAGTTACCTTATGCAGAAGGTAGACATTGACTTTATATTCTATGTAGTGGTTGTTTATTCATCTATTCATCTATTCATGCGGTTTGTTTTCATGCTTTTTTTAAAATCATTTCACCCCAAGCCAGGCGATAATATCACAAAAACACAAGAAGTTACTTCAGACTTCAGTGAGGAGAAAGCAAAATTAAATAACTTTTGTGAGAGAACAAAAGGCTAGTACTAGAATGGTAGGCGATTAACTGGAGTGCCTCGTAGGCGTAATATTCTGACAGTGATGGATTGCCGTTATTTGAGTTTTGGATAAAGACCAAAACGGCGCGAATGAGAAAAAGAAATGGTCCTTTCCGTTGTTGTCATGTTATGTAGTAGCATGGGGACCCATACACGACGTAGGAGGCAACACTTTATTCAGAAAGACAGAAGATGCCGATTGACGTTGTATTTAATTTTTGAATTTTGTAGCAATAAACAGAAAGAGAGTTTCAGAATTGAGAAGTGCGAGAAAAGAAGCTATCAGAAGGGAACTTATGGTTACATTTAGCTAGTTCAAAATTAAAACGATGGAACCTAATAGCCAATCTAGTAGTGTACTTAAATTCATGTGGTCAAAGTACCAAAGAGAAAAGCTCATAAGAACAACTGCCATGAAAATATTTATAGGAAAGATATAGGGGAGCTACGTAGTGGCTATGTGAAACTGATTGAAGTCGTCATGCCAGATTCATGACCGACCGTATTTCGAACTATTCTTTGGATTTTTTCATTAATCTAGTGATACATAGCAGGAGTACCAGACTAGATATGGCAGCAACCTTCAATGTACGTACAGATGATAGATTTATAAATATGTGAGATGAATTATGACAAGAAAAATTGTTTCGAAATACATAGTGAATAAGTTTTATTATTAGCAGACATAACAGTTAATTAAATATAATTAGTTCACTTTATTCTTGAGAGCCACAATAAATTTCTCTCTTGAAGGTTAGAATCAGCTATGCTAAGGGACTTCAAAAATGGTTCATTATGATGGTTAAAACTGAGCAGTTTCATCTTCGAGGTTTTAAAAGTTATGTGCTATTTCTTGCCCCAGTTAACAACTGATTATAGGTCATGTCTTTAGTTCAATATTAAAACGATGTGTGGATGTGCGTTATGGTGCTGTCATTATCGGCTTGGAACGAGAAATTGGGGAGCCGAGTTCGAATTCCAGTTCAAATCCTTGCATTCAGAATTAACCTTAGGAAAGATATTAATCCGTCTCTTCCCTTCAGTTATGGGTTAAATAACAGGACAGATTGGATTCTATAACCTTAGCTGGCAACCAGTCTTTCGAGACATGATTACCCAAGCGCGTATCACGTAGGGCACTTAACTGACTGACTAAAATGAAAAATGTGTAAATCTGAACATAAATTATTTATTGATGTAGATGCACGTGTCTTTTAGCCAAGATAAAAGTCGGTGTTCAAGAAATTAAAATAATTTGGCAATTTTTTAATCTTCGCTTGATTATCCGGTGCTATTTACTATTGAGCTCCTTAATGAAACCCAAAAAGAATCGGCAATATTATCGGTCCTGATCCGGCAGCTCGGCTTCAGTCACTCTCCTACCGCCTCTCTGTGACTTTACTGAAAATATTCTTTTCTTCAGATGAGCTCTTCGCTATGGTATATAGACGTTTTTAAAATTTAGCGCAGTACTAGACTGGTATCGAAATCTCGTCAATTTACAGTTGAGTGAGATATATCTAACCGTAAGTTCTATGATAACATTCTCTTCTACCGAAACCGCCACCGCGCGCGACCGGCATAGCGGACTACGACGGCAACAGACGGACGACGACGGGAGGACGAAATGTCACGCATTGGTCTCAGTTTATTATGTAGCGCCGCGATACGTAACGGCCGACGCAGGTGCCCACGCGCGTGACGGTACGAAGGCAACGGCAGCGCGCCGCTGATAGCGACATGTGTCGCATGTATTAGCTCTAGAATTGCCACAGTTATCCATCGTCTCCGAGGAGGATTACAGTCTCGGGGATTCGGTCCGGTTACTGAGGTATTCCCGGTTTCGCCCGTTCTAATGCGTGGCGTGAACTTGCACTTGCATGGCTTAAGCTTTGAGAGACGCATATGACTACTGGCAGGATCAACCAGGTATCGTGGATTTCGACTCTGCTTCGAATGGCGGCGGCGGCGGCGGCGTAGTCGAAGTCGTTGTCAGCTCGTTCGGCGGCGGCAACGGCAAAATGGCGGACGACGTGCAGCAGCAGCGAACTACGGAAGCCGGTGACGGTGCGTTATGTTAGCCGGACGATACGTAACGCACACGACAGGCTGTGGATTTTCTAGTTCAACGAATTCCGAGTTCCGTTTCACGAAAAAAAATTCTCACCTTTTGCGCCATCGACGCATCGCTATAACTAGGCCGGCGGCGTTCTCGCTTCGAACCGTTACGGCCTGCAAACATGGAGAGACGGACGACACGATGCCAAGAGCTGTTTGACATCTCATCTTCCACTGCGTGAGACGGACGGAGAACGCGGGGGACGATTATCGCTATTTACTGTTTTCCCGATTACTCTTTTCTTTTCCTACTCATTATTATTGTTTTTATTTCTAATTCTTTTTCACGCAGTAACCCCGTGTGAATTTACTGCCTTGCATGGGGAAAATTGATTAATAAAATAATTCCAATAGCAGCGGAAACAAAGACATCTGCCGCAAAGTTAAGAACTATCAACAATGGCATTTACTTGAAAGAAAAAAAAACAGCAACAAAAAGATAGACTATTACGGGTACTGACCTTCTCTATAATTCTCTACGCCTACAAATCATTGACATGGATTGACGAACTACATCGGCGAATTAAATTATTAGAAATCGGATGCTAAAGAATTATCCTGGGCATCTCCTAAGTCAACAAATGACGCAATGAGAGATTCCATTAGATAAGAAACAGGCCCGTGTGATAACCTTATATCCACTCTCAAAAAGCGAAAGCTCAAATGTTTTCTTCTTCTATATGCCACGTCCTTTCAAGACAAAAGCAATCATGGCTCTCCACATCTTTCTATCTAATATTTTTCTATGCTTATGAGATGAGGTAGTATTCACACTAATTACATTATTCGGACAATTGTCCTCATCTTTGTTTTCATTCGCTAGAGAAAATCATTAGCGATTGACATATGAGCTCTGGTAAAAAAAAAACTAAAGAAAATCATTGACATCAAAAAATTACAATATGAACTCTGGTAAAAAACGGTTACTGAAACATTAGGTTTATAAGTTCCAGAAATTCATTTGCTGTTGTTCCCTAGGATACATATAGTGGATATAGACATTGGTTGGTTCCAGTGACTTGACCCAAAGAGTTATGACTTCATTACAAGGCTACAAATAACTTAGAGAGTTAAATTAAAGGGAGTTAACTCATGAATAGTAAAAGTGGTTTCACACAAGGAATGAGAGTAATATACCCCAGTGATCGTAATAAACGGTTCGGTCTGAAATTCCTAGCACCTGAAGAAGGCGTACAGCGGTCGAAACGTGGTAAAGATAACAACATAGTTGAGAACAATAGTCCAAATAATGTAAATAGTGTAATCTATCTCGTTTGACGCAGAGCAGTTCTCTCCCTTTGACTTCTCCCGTCCCGAAATTCATTCACTGAAGCTCGTCAGTTAAGTGGCTTGTTACCATCTCCTTCTTACGTCATGGCCCAATGAGCATTAAGTTTCCAAGATCTCTGTCTTCATTATGTATCCAAGGAATTTCAGTTGCTGTTTTCTGGTTCTGAGTAGATTTGTTCTTACTGTGACCATTTTAAAAGACTTCCTTGCTGCTACTTTCTCCATTCATGAAATATTATGTATCTATTCTTTAGAATCATGTTTCTACCGCCTATAGTTTTCTCCTCACCTCCTGTGAAGATTGTCCAGCATTCACTGCCATATAAGGGGTGGATATTACATAGCAGTCAATCGCGATTTTCTTTATTTCTGACGAAACTGTTTCCCAGTACCTTGCTTCGCTTTTAGGATACTAAGATGCATGGTCGGGTCGCGGTCTCGGTCTCCCATTTAAAACGCCTCCCAGATACTTCTGCACCTGCTTGATGTCTATACTTCAATCCATAACTCTCATCATGAGCTTTTATCTTTTGCCGATGACCATATTCTCCCTCTTCTTGCAATTGATGGTAGTACTTTTTTCTCTTTTTCTTCTTTCCGCTACCATTATACAAGATACCATATTAGTACAAAAAAAATAGACAAAAGAAAAGGACATTACTTACATTATTATTATTACGACATTTCGGACGTTGTACGCTTTGGACTTCTTCAGGTGCTAGGAATTTGGAACCAAACCCTTTATTTCGATCACTGGGGTAAATCATTCTTATTCCAAATGATATGTCACAGTTATTAGCCATGTAGTTATCTCCCTTTAACTTAAGTCTCTAAGTTATTTGTTCACCACTGCTGTAGCCTGGTATTGAACTCACAACTCATTGGGTCAAGTCCCTGGAACTAACCAACGTTTATATCCACTGGTCTATGTGCCCTTACAGATGGCCAGAGCATACAATGACCGAACTGTCGTAAACATGACAATAAAGATGAGGACAGCAGTCCGAACAATGCAAATAATGTAACTATTCATCTCAAAAGTATAAACAAACATTAAGGGAAATGTAGCCTGATAATGTCACTGAGTGGAATAGAAGTTCTTTCATCGACTAAGATATTGGCACACAACCAAGAAACATAGAAGGAGCCAGTCAGGTGCTTAGCTACAAGGAGACCCTACGACTGGTTATGGATTTGATGTTGATGCTGATGATCAGAAGATATTGGCAGGTGAATAAGATTTTGGGGATTTAGTTAATTTTTCCTTAAAGCCAAAATTGAAAAATATTCTTCAGGTATCGAAACCTGTGGCATTAATTTATCAAAGTAAATTGCAAGATATTTCTCTAAGTCTGGTACATATTGCCGAGTCAGTTGTGCGCGTTGCTAAAAACTAAAGAAAAGAGGGAAAAAAATAAGAAGTCTAGAGAAAAAAATCCTGTTAAAATCAACCAACTGAATGCACATAAAAATAGTTGATTCCCACAGAATATCAACAATATGAAGTCTAGTCATTCATGTTGTTTCTGTTGTGTATTCAGAGGAGAAAGAATAAAAAAAATGCGCCTTATCTTCCTAGGCGGGCCAAATGTGTATTTACTGTCTGCCAACGCAAATAGTCTCAAGCTGAAATCCCAGAGAACGAAATCCTAGCTTTCTCACATTGGCTTTCATGTGATCGGTAAGCAATTAGATCAAATTAGAAAATGATGTTGGCTGTCAGAATTATATTTGCCTCCGTTTTCTATTGCTCCATTAAACCTAGTTATGACATGTTTAGGGCTGTTATCATAATTCGTATTGCAAAGGGAATGTCCCGCGTCCAGCACAACTGAGACGCTTCAGGCTTCGGGTGGAATAATATGGGCAACAAAAATCTGCAATAAACATTAAAAGAATATAACTCGCACGAATTCCTGACTTCACCCATTGCATTTCATCTTCGTTCTCTTATTCCTACCATTTTTATTTCTCAGGAAATTCTGTCTTGTCTTGTACCGTTTTATTGTTTGTTTTCTTTATAAGAAGCGTGGAACTGGTAGAATTAACTTTTCAAAATAGATACCTGCTTCTTGTCATGAATGCGCTTCTATGCACACAGATATAACAATGACCTAGTTGCGAATAAAGGGACTTATACATACGTGCAAATATACATACGTATTTTTACGTGCAAATATACATACGTATTTTTGTTTTCCATGTCGACGATGTGTATTTATTCACAGATAGAGCGCATCTGTAGAGGAGACAAAATGAATAAAATGCGACAAGAGGGAAAACTATTGATAGTCGATCCAGTTCGTCCTCGTAGAGACTTTATTAAGGGAATCTAGGATCTAATTTGCTGCAAGGGTTTACAAAGACGATGATGTCATTGGTTTATCAAGACTTTCCTGTTACTGCAAGAATGAGCGGACAACACACACACACACATATATATATATATTCTATTTTATATATGTAAATTCAATCTTGTATATAGATGTATGCGTACGCACGGGTGTGTGGGTGTGAGTTAGAAATTTAAATATACAAATAAAAATATATTTTCAAGAAAACAATATATTAGATTGTTGATTATTTGTATATAATCAGTATATTATATTATATAATCAATATATATATATATATATATATATATATATATATGGGAATATTTATTATAAGTTTATAATAAAAAGAGTTTACTGCAATACAAGAGCCGTTGAGTTTCAGTACTATCTTATTAGCACCTCGTCAGGTAAGGACTGACTAGGTGCTTCTAAGATAGAACCGAAATATAACGACTCTTGTGTTACAGTAATCTATGTTTTATTATATACGTATAATGAAAATATTACCATATATAATGCTCTACTAAGTATCGAGCACTCTTAATAAATAAATCACTACATACAATGCTCTGCCAACCCATCAGTTTGTCCTACTTCCAATATTTTCCATCTTATATATATCTATTACGTCTGATGTATATAGATACATATATTACATTGTATGTGTGTGCGTGTGTGTGTAAAAGTTTTTTTCTGTAGTGAGTGTTCATGTGGCTAGATAGCTCAGTTGTAGAATCTCTGACTGATATCAACCAGGTGGGGTTTCAATTCCGGCTAGAAGCAATCGGATGTCTAACCGTACTGATGAGCTGTGATAGAGCACAGCAGGACTGTCTGCGGATGACTCTTTATATATATATGATTAAAAACGAAGAACACAAGAGGAAAAGCATGTTTTCGCCTTCGCGTTTTGTCCACTTTATCCGAGAAATAAAATGATGAAGTCTATCAAAAGACAAAATATGTAAACATAATTATACTTTTGCTCTTGTGTACTTCGCTTGTAATCATATATATATATATATATATATATATATATATATATTAGCAATTACATATATAAGATGATATTATTGATTAAAACCTGTTTGATGATTTCATTTTTAATGCATTTTCAAAATAACAGAAAAAAATCTAATGAAAAAATCGTTAAAATGCCAACTCCTGTTTTAGCAATTAAATAAAACTTAAAAGAAATATGCGTAATCAAATCGTTGAGATTTGTAGATACATGGGAAATATGGGAAATAAAATGTAAATATGTTTCTTTGATATAAAAAAATATGTTGGGAAATACAAGTCGCGCATATTCAGGAATATATATGTTAACATATTCTTAATTGTTGAAGTTTTTCACATTAACCACAGGGTTTTTAATTTGCAGGAATACCATCTTTCATCATTTTTGCCAGCTTCTATAAAACATTCTGAGAACCGACCAATAAAACAACTAAAAACAAAACAAAACGAAAAATTGAAATATTCAACTAATGTTTACGTATTTCATCTGACATTTGTACGGATATTTCATATCATTCATTTTATCGTGCATATATATATACTTAGCCATAAATACTACACACACACACATATATATATATATATATAGCCATCCACACACAGATCTGTTTCGCTGTATCGCAGCTCATCAGTACGGTTAGACATCCGATTGCTTTTAACCCAGGATTGAAACCCGACCGAAATAGCGTCAGTCAGCGATTCTACCTCTGAGCTATGGGCGCTCGATAGGAGGAGGCAGACTTTTAGTGCCAGTAGCCAGAGTGCTCTAATTCATTACTGGATGAACGATGCTTATAATTAAATTTGTTATACAATTAAAAATTAAAATACATTGCGACACGGAAATTTCTATATTTCGAGATTTATATCTCGTCATCAGGCAATGTTAGATGTTATATATTATATATATATATATATATATATATATATATATATACGTGTGTGTGTGTGTTTGTGTGTGTGTATGTGTGCGTGCGTGTGTGTATATATATATATATATATATATATATATATGTACTTATGTGCGTATACATATTATGGGTAAGTATAGGATGTGCGTTGTGGTGCAGTAGATATCGCCTCGGAACGATAAATCGGAACGCCGAGTTCGAATTCCAGTTGAATTCTTTGTTTTACTAACCAAATACCCTTGCGAAAGGTATTAACCCATCACTTCTCTTCAGTTATAGGTTAAATAACAGGACAGATTGGGTTCTATAGCGTTGGCTGGTAATCAGTCCACCGCAAAAAGTAATTGTAAACCTTTTATTGTTGAACTTGCCTTTATTGTCGAGGTTCTATGCTGACAGTTTCTTCTGTTGCTCTTTTCACCTGTGGAACTGTCTTCCGGGTTTTTGCTTTCCTGTCAACAACGATCTTTAAGAATTTAAATGTGACGTCAATCGAAATCTTCTGGATTTTTGAAAACTGTTTTTTTTATTGCCCTTTTTACTTAATAACGTTTCTTTTACTCTTAGTAACAACTGGCATCCTTGGGTTAAAAAAAATGAAAAATAATCTTTTTTTGAATAGACATGATATTTTTATTTCAAATCATACAATGGCAACAAAAATAGGTAAAAGAAACATATTTAGTGTTTCCCAGATTGTGCAAACCACAAGGAAAAATATTGATGGTGTAATGAAGCGACTAGGTCAGCCTTGTAAGCTGACGTCAAGGTCTATTCGTTTTTATGAAGGCAATTGTTTGATGAAGAACCGAGAAAATCAACTGCGAATGTTGTGAATGTGTTCAAAGAAGAAGCGTATGTTTCCACTACAGAAATCAAATACAAACTGTATAAACTGAATAAGCCCAACTTGCATAGCCAACTGCTGATGTTGTGACAAAAAGAAACCCGTCTAAACATTTTTTTATAGGATAATAAGATAGTGGTTGCTATAAAAACTTACCAGGATTCTTAAAGAATCCTCGCAATTATTAAATCTTTCTTATCAGGTTTGTCCTTGAAGCTGTCGATGGCCAGGTTTCTGAAACCTATTAGATCAATGCAAACATCCTCACGAGTCGGTCCTACCCTGTTTCTGCTTTATATTAACGATCTACCCAGGAACATTCTCAAATCATTAACAAATATATCTGCCTTGAATAAAATGGTTGTAAACTGGAAAGCTGTTTTGCCAGACGACCTCAAGCGGAGATTCCTTCGAAAGAGGCGGTGTTAATGTATGGAGTCACTGCCTTGAGTAATTAAAACCATACAGGCTAAGCTTGATAGAACCAACACTCGGATGCTGAGAGCTATGCTTAAAATCTCTTTGAAACGATATTCAGTTAAATTACATCTCTATGGAACCATCTCTGATATTTCTACAATTTTACGCGAACTCAGAAAGAGTTTTGAAAAAGACTGCTGACAAGCAAAGCAAGAATTTGCGAATGAAATACTGTTCTTGGCACCTAGCCATAGATCGAGGCGGGTTAGTCACTCAGGAATAATTTACATTGACTAGCTATGTTATGAGACAGAATGCTCCCCAGACCTTTCGAAGTTGATGAAGGGACCGTGATCGTTGGTATGATAGACTCATGAATGTCCAAGCTAACACGATCTAATAAGTATGGTGTATTTCATTTCTAAAGATCTCGATGACCAGAGCGTGGCAGCCCATCTCTCATCTGACGTCGCTCTAACACGTCAACAGGAAAAGAACTGGTAAGTTTCAAAACCTCAAAATTCTAGTTAGTAAATTTTCATCATCATTTAGTTGACCCTAAATTCTCACCAGAGTCAAGTTGCTTTCTCATGGAAGCTCTTTGCTTTTAGCATCCTTTGAAACTCGTATATATTATTAATCCCTAAATATACTGGAAAATCTATGTACTGGCCAGGATCGACGTTGCTTAACTTCGGTGGTCGTACGGAAAAAGATGTTTCAAATACATGTGACCGTAAATCTATTATACCAATTCTAAATCCATGTTTACAACAACTGGTATTCTCTAGCATTTACTCATCTAGGTACTGACCAGGCTCGAGGTTGCTTAAACTCGCTTATCGCAAGGAAACCAATGTTTCAACGTGATGTGGTCTTAAGTTTATTATACCATCTGTACATCCAAGCTTACAGCACCTGGTAATTATAAGCAGTTACCCACTAACCTCGCACTAACCTCGCTCGATGTTGCTTAACTTCGTACGGAAATTCGTAAGAATAGCTAAAAATCATTTCGACCTTTTTTATTTAATAAAACCAATATAGAGAAAGAAAATGGGTAAAAGCCGTCAATATTTGTGCTAGCATGAAGTCATAAGTCATCGTGCCCGAGGAACTGAGCCTATTGACTTTTATTCAAATTGCTGCTCATGCCACAATTTTCATCTCTCCCAGAGAGTATAACTAAGGAACGTTCTTCCTATTAACTACAGGTTGGCTCTGTGGGCGTCGAATAAACACCTGGTGCTTTCGCAGAAGCTTGCAACTGGGATTAGCTACTTCTTCTCATAAGTTCATCGTCCTCCAAGACTAACGAATGCCTACAACAACAGATCATCTAATCTTTTCAATTTTATAGTTTATGTTATAAGTCAATAGATGTTATGGGTAAAATAACATCCAATAATCAGCATGGATGATTCATCGACCCGAATCTGGAAACATGGAAGCAAACTCCGCAAATACTAGTTTATATATCGATAAATTTTAGGGCTTCTATTAAAGGATAAGGATCAAGAAGAGAACAAAATAAAACAAATGTTAAAGAAAAGAATATCAACAACTTTGAATTATACGCGATGCGCTGTACCAAAGTTTTAGGGAAAATAACTCTGAAAATAAACCTCATTACTTTCGTTCCCTTTAATCCCGTATACAGCAATCCCAGTAAAATCAAATGCCTTGCCAATATGCAGGGTCCCTAAAGCTTGAATAGACATGAGTGGGGGGCTCTTCGTAATCAGCAAAAGTAGAATCGAGGATCCAACTTCCAAAATGTAGGCGATGAACAGATTATAAAGAGTTCAATAGGACTATACAACTGGCAGTTCGGGCGTTCCAAGAAAATATTGAAATTTGACCAATTATTGGGGATTTTTGAGTCCATATAAAATGGATAATAGGATGTATTAGGCCGACATTATCTACTTCAGCCCATTGGCTTAAAATTCTGTCACTAAAATGATCTTATTTTTTTTTTAAATGAATGACAGAGGAAGGAAAAGAAGTATGGTAAAAACGATTTTTAAAATTAAAAGGGAGAGGAAGTTGTGGAGAATCATGATCGCCTGCATTCTAAAAAGACATGACATAAAAAAGTGATTGAATGGCAGAAGAATGAAAAGTGGGATAATAAAGAGACAAATGTTATTTTAAATAAAAAGGAAGAGGAAGTTGTGGAGCGTCAGAATCACCTGCGTTCTTAAGGGACACAGCATATAAAAGAAGTAAATAGATGGCAGAGGAGGAAAAAGAGGGATAGTAAAGAGTCAAACGTTATTTAAAATAAAAATGGATGAGAAGTTGTGGAGAGTCATGATCACCTACATCCTAGAGAGACACAAATCATAAAAGAAGTGACTGGATCACAAAGGGGGGGGAAAGAGGGAGAGTAATCAGTCACATATTTTAAAAACAAACGGAGATGAAGTTGTGGAGAGTCGTGATCACCTGAGTCCTAAATGGTTATAGCATATAAATGACTGGATGACAGTGGAAGGAAAAGAGGGCTGGTAAAGACTCAAAAGTGATGGAGAGCCATGATAGTATGCGTCTTCAATAGGCACTGCACATAAAAGAAGTAACTGGATGGCAGAAGAAGGGAAAGAGAGATGGTAAAGCGTCAAACGTTATTTAAATGCAAAACAGCCCTGGGTATGACGGTAAACTGCTTCCGGCATCAAGGCCTCTGATTGGGAGGTTGTGAGGAGCATGGAACCACCTCTTAATTGTTGTTGTTCCCAGATCCACCCTGACCCAAAGTGGTAGCACCTCTTAGGATCCCAGCTATGGGCAAATAGTTAACCTCCAAACTGGGGTCAAAACACTATAAAATTATAAAAATACTTTTATAGGAAAATATAAACTTTTGAAGGAAAAAATTATCATAACAAATTGTTTAAGGAAAAAAAGAAAAATTGCCATAATATATTTTTGAATTCAAAACTAGAAAATATTTTCAGTTTTCTAAAATAATAAATAAATTTTTCACTAAAATCTGACTAAATCAATGGCCTCACTATAAACAAATATTTTTAAAAAATTACCTTAAAACCCTATCTTTTTGGCATTAAATAACCCACAGAGGTTAATATGCTATTCAACTCACTTAAATATAAATGCAAAACGGGGAGGAAGTTGAGGAGATATAACAATTCTTGTCTTAAAGTGACATGGCATGATGATGATGAGAGATACTGATAACTGAATTATTCCAAAGAGAAGCTGTACAGTGTTTCCTTACGTGAAAAATGTTTACTTCATAAGGAAAAATTATCTCGCATGCTGAGGTCGCTAAGACCTACGTTAGGAACGATTCTATCTGTTGCAGAAAACTTTTTTATTAACTACCGCTGATATGCTAACGGCAACCACAAAATATATCGCCCGGTTCACACTCCACCCACGTCTATTGAACAGGTTAAGAGGCTCATACCTTGTTCCCTGTTTAGGATGTGGTTTCTTTTCTAATCTTTTCACTATTACGTAGCCCCCTGCACATCAGTGGCGTTACCGCTTTGCTCGGGGTGATACGATTAAAAAAAATGTAATGGTAATAACGGCAATTCTCGAGCTGTGGCTGTAGATATCTCCAAGGCATTTGACAGGGTTTTTCCATCCTTGTCTTCTACGCAATCTCCAGGATTATGGTATCACAGAATGAATGTTTGATTTAATCCAATCGATCCTATCAAATCGTGAAATGATGGTCGGTTTGAACGGGCACGCTCCCAGATTCCAATAATTCCCCTCATATCACCAATACTAGGTATTTATGGGGATGACACTACCATATACGTATGTCTCAGTAGCAAATCCGTTAGAGCTGTCAAAGTAAACCTGGCAACCACGACTTCTACTCAAACAGTTTCTTTTCTCGTGCTTCCCGCCTGTGTAACTCTCTTTCGTTTACTTCCTTACCTGATAACTACAATCGTTAAAAATTTAAAGGCAACAGCAATCGCCATTATCTGTCTTCTTGAATCCTTTTTCTTTCTTTCTTTGACTTAATCAGGTCTTTCTTTCTTTCTTTCTTTCTTTCTTTCTGTCTTTCTTTGACTCTGTCAGATCTTTCTTTCTTTCTTTCTTTCTTTCTTTGACTCTATCAGGTTTTTTCTTTCTTTCTTTCTTTCTTTCTTTCTTTCTTTCTTTCACTCCATCGGTTTTTTTTCTTTTCTTTCTTACTTTAACCCCATCTAGTCTTTCTTTCCTTCTTCCTTCGGCCCCATCAGGTCTTTCATTTTTCTTTCTTTCTTTCTTTCTTTGACTCTATCAAGTCTTTCTTTCTTTCTTTCTTTCTTTCTTTCACTCCATCAGGTCTTTCTTTCCTTCTTTCTTTGACTCCATCAGGTTTCTTTCTTTCTTTCTTTCTTTCTTTCTTTCTTTCTTTCTTTCTTTGACTCTATCTGGTTTTTCTCCCTTTCTTTCTTTCTTTGACACCATCAGGTCTTTCTTTTTCTTTCTTTCTTTGACTCCATCAGGTTTTTCTTTCTTTCTTTTTTTCTTTCTTTGAATCCATCGGGTCTTTCTTTCTTTCTTTCTTTCTTTCTTTCTTTCTTTCTTTGACCCAATCAAGTCTTTCTTTCTCTTTTTTATGATTTCCTTTTTCTCGCTATAACCAAATAACATCTCTGATATATCGTTTTCTTCTGTTTTACCTTGAAGTCAGAACAGAATGGTCTATTATTTCTCTATGGTAACAGCAGGAAACAACCGATATGCTAAGTTACACACTCATAGAGAAACAAGAAGAATTATACTGGTATATAAATCATAATATGACTGATATTAACCACTTATTGCACCTCATCTATAAATTAGTTTCCATCGCACTTGAATATATTTAATGAACAAAATTCGACCACATTGACATGGTTTGCAAGCTTGTCTCTTTAGATCAATTACAGCTGGTTAGTGCTTGGGGAGTGTTTTAACAGAAGATAGAAATATGGCATCGAAATCCGAACACGCATTGGACTAGCGAAAGTGGCATTCCGAACGTTAATTGTTGAGAAATAGAAAAATATCATTAGAAACAACGAAAAATGTGCTGCATTATTACGGGATATCCACCCTCTTATATGACAAGATAATGCTAGGTAATCGCCTTCATTGGGAGGAGAAAACTGAAAGCAAAAGAAACATTGCTCTAAAGAAGATACTGAGAATTTAATGGATGAAGCGAATAAGCAACAAGGAAGTCTTGAAGAAAACGACCAAGTAAAGGAGACTTAGAACCAGGAAAAGACAGCGGAAATTCCTTGGACACATAATGAGGAAGAGGCGCTTAGACTTAGCAAAAGGAGGAAAAGTGTTAAGGTCCTCAACAGACAGGTAGATTTGAGTACCATGATCGCACGTGCCCTGAAGAGTAATGGCGTATAGATGAAGGGCATTCGTTCCACACCGGGTGCACCATACATTCGGCCTTGTGTCATATTGACGCTAAGCTTCGTAAATCACTATAGAAAAAAATCATAGCATGTACGTTTTTAGTATTATCCACGGCTTCAGCCATCTGTTGATGGGGTATTAGGGTATTTATTATAAGATGTCTCTGTCGGATAAGGGAACTCCTATATTATAAATGTAAATCTACACAAATACATGTTAAAGCGTATATTAATAGGTAGGTAAGTGGGATGGGTCAAAGATGAGAACAATATATATATATATATATATATATATATATATATATATGTGTGTGTGTGTGTGTGTGTGTGTGTGTGTGTGTGTGTGTGTTTATCAGAAGCACACGTGGACTATTTTTCGTTTTAGGTATATGAAGAAGGGAAGGAGTGAATGATAAGTATAAAAGAAATTGGGCGGATGTTATTCTTATTCTTCTTTGTCTCTGTCTGTTTGTCTGTCTGTCTGTCTCTCTCTCTCTCTCTCTCGCTCTCTCTCTCTCTCTCTTCGTTTGTTGCTGAGTGACGCACAGCTGACAAGTAACTAATAGGCAAGTCGTGACAGAGAAGGGTCCGGGCTGTGTCAGGGTGACAGTCAATTTATGAGTGTTCGTCGTAATTTGTCAGGTCTGCGTTGGTCTGGTGAAGATGCTGAATTGAGCCGAGGAGGTCGATGTCTTGTTGGGTTAACCTAAAGTTGGGGTGGAGGGGAAACAATCTGACACTCACCGGAAGATCGGTATGAGTTGTAGCGGCGGGTCGTAGAACGTACATCACGTGATAACGTCGAAATCGGAGCCAAAGAAACGGATTTCTAATTACAAAGCTATATTTTATATTTAGCACCACACCACAAGGTTTTGCTCGCAACATGAATTCTAGAAGGCAAAGACCTAAAGTCGGGTCGACACATAATTCGGCCTGATTCTTGAGATTTTTTTGTTCTGATTTCCTGGTTAGCGGGTGGGTGTATTCATAAAAAGGAGAAGGGCGCTGTTTTAATATGCAGTGAAAGCTACTCAACCAACCCGTCTGTTTCAATGAAATCTAAACTTTCTCACCCACTTTCTCTATCAAAGAGTTCTGAGTTCAAACACTGGCGTCAGTAGGTAGAACAAACACTTCGAAAGTTATGAAGGCGAATCAACTAAAACTAACACATCCAAAGGCATTGTACTCTGAAATTACAACTCCCGAATGTGCGTTGCATTCAAATACGTGCAAGTACCCTTGGGAAGGGTATGAATCCACTTCTCCCTCTAGCTATGGGTTAAGTAGTACGAAGGTCTGGGTTCTTTAGCCTTGGTTGGCAACGAGTCTAGCGCAGAAAATAATGGCAAACTACTGCCCAGTCAGTCACGACTCTTTCCAGATAATCACCCAAGCGTGCATCAAGCAAGATACTTGACTGACTGACTTCTCCCCCATATGTATGCTATTATCTTCATTATATAAATGAATGAAAATGTCAAAATTTATATCCAATGCGTATATATATATATATATATATATATATATAATTCATTTAAGTGTCATACGTGATACACGCTTGGACGATCGTGTCTCGAAATAGACATAACTGACTGGACAGAAAATTTTTCCCTAATATGTTGCCATTACTTTCTGCGATAGATTAGTTTCAAACGAAGGCTATAGAACCCAATCTGCCCTTCTATTTAACCCATAGCTAGAGGTAGAAGTGTCGGATTGATACCTTTCCCACAGGTATTTGCGCGTACGTGAATGCAACGAATCCAGCTGGAATTCGAACTCGGTTCTCCAATTTCTCATTCCGAGCCGATATCCACTGCACCACAACACGCGAGCGCACGTACAAACACACACACACACACACACACACACACCTACACTCACATACACACACACACACATATATATATTTGTGTATTTAGGCAGAAAATTTTCTTTTAAACATGTCAGATTAAATAAATTGTGTCTACTTATTTTTAATAAAATCCGTTCATATTCATAATCTTTCGCGTATTATAACTGAAAAATGTAAGAAATGAGCTGTAAATTTGACAGATGATATTAATATTCACTTTTCAATGTTTCCAAGTACTTTCAATCTCCTTCCAAGATCATCTTCAGGGGAGTGGCTTGTGGTAACAAAAAATAACCGCAAAATTGTGTTGCTAAAATTACTGTAGTTTTTTTTAGTTTTTTTGCTTCAAATATAACGGTTGACAAATTGCTTAGCGTTCATTAGAACGTTAAAATTATTCAAATAGATTTTTTTATGTTGTAATGACATGGTCATGCACGTGTTAAAGCATGAAAAGCTTTTTTTCTATAAACTTTTTAGAACTACAGTATTCATAGCTGATTCTATCAATTTACGGTTTAAGTGTTTAATGAACATTGCCTCGAGGATCTTAGTTTGCTTTTGTAGTTTTCTTGGTGTATGATAGTTGTGTTATTGTTCATTACTTTTTTACATTTTGAATGGAGACAGGAATGTTGTTGTAGATGTTAAGTAATGGACGAACGGTCAGACATGTGTAATGTTAGACGTCTTGTTATGTAGTTGTAAATCCAACATATATATTTGTTTTGTTTTTTTGTCGGAAATACGTTCTTTCAAGGGACATTTGAATACATATATAATGTTGGTTTTACATAACACATCAGTTGGTGGGGAGAAGTTATTACGGATAATTAAATTAGTTGTATTCTATTTTTTATAATATATTATTAATTTTAATTTTTTATTAGGATCAACGGGAGATATATTGGTACAAATGAAATTTTTGATTATTTTTTCATCCTGTTTGTAGTTATCGTGCATCTGGTTGCAATAGAATATTTTGATATGTTTAGGGTCTTTTGTGGAAGTACCATATTTTGTTTGATGTGTATTGAGGTTTTTGAAATAGTGTCTTAATTCTTCATCTTCAATGTGATTTAGGAAGTCGTTATTAATGAGAGTCTGCTTAATATTTTTTAGTTCAGAGTAAAATATTTTTCTTGTGGAGGAGTTGATTTGTGCTCGGTTAATTAATTGAATACTAATACTTGCAATTGTCGTAACCCAAACGAATGTCCTAAGCAAAATAGATGTCTAACAAGCTACTATTTCCTCTACAGAAAATCCACCTCTTATCAAAGATTGGTATTACTAAAAACACTTTTAAATCGCTATTGTATCAACATAAGCTATCCTTTAATTATAAAATCTATAGTAACTCAACTTCACTTTCCAAATACTATTAATAACAGAAAGATGCTAATAAAATACCTACAGTAAAATGTAAGATATTAATAAAAGCAAGAACATGTCAATTTTTTAAATAAAAAATATTTTATTTGCTTACAAGGAAAATCTACATAATTAAATTTCCGAATAAAGACTTAGTAAACCAACGTAATGCAATAACTACTTACTACCACCATAAGTTATTTCACATTCATAAATATATTTAAAATTATCTCAAACTGTTTACTTCTTTTAGTTAATTACATATACCTTAAACTTAACCTTAATTATGTGTTACCCAGCTGTCTACTTTATTTCCACGACTCGTTAACTCTAAAATTGAGTAATTGCGCCTTTAATAACTAACTTTGAGGTTTTTGGAAGGTGTTTAAAAATCAAAATAGGACAAATATTTTTTAAACTGATCGATAAACCCTTTCCAAAAAGTTCAGAACTAAATAAATTTTTCAATAGGAATACAATCAAGCTAAGTTATAGCTATAGTAGGAATTTAGAAAATTTTATAAGGAAACAAAACGCCAGAAATTTCAATAGCATTGTATTAAACAAGATCACTAATAAAGAATGCAACTGCAGGGACGAAAATGAATGCCCATTTCAAGGATTTTGTAATAGAAAAGAAGCCATTTACAAAGCAAAAGTACATGACTTAAATGGTCAAAACAAAATATATTTGAAATCAGCCAAAGACAAATGTAAGACTAGGTGGTTCAATGACAGGTCTACATTTAAAATAAAAAACGTTAAAAATTGTGCAAAATTGGCTAGCCCTGTGTGGAAATTAAAATTAAAATATGAAAAAGAACCGGACATAACGTGGAGTATAGTGAAAACAGCCAATTCTAATTTAGCAAGTATCCTGGGTCTTATTTCCACGTCAGGCGTTAAGCCCAGATCGAATATTAGGCATTTAAATAAACCCGAAGTTATTTAACTTAACTTGAGCTTCTCGCATTCTCGATTCACGACTCCTGCATTAGTGACAAAATCTTCAACATCACACTTTAATTAGCTACTAACCTGTATTAAACAACGAACTCTTATCATCGAAAATTTTCTATAGTATTACAGCAGTTTCATCAAAATTTATATCACCTGTTTTTTTGTGTTTTTTTTTTTTTGTTTTAGCAAAATAAAATTTATTTATTTTTCATGTTCAGCAGAGAACAATTTTCTTAATAATAAACGAACTTTTTCATCATTCCAATGCAAGCAATCTCTTTTCAATATCTCTTGGTATCTTCTATATTAAGATGGAAAATTTATCCCTTCGTTTGTAGTGTATAAAAATTCGCTAATTGAATTAGTAACAGGATCTGGAGAGAATAAATATGATGTCTTTTTTTTTCTGTAATTTTTTAAATAGTAATTCAGAAAACTTATCGTGATTTTAATTGCTGTGCATGTTGCTGTTTTTGTTGCTGCACTTGTTTTTCTTGTTGCTGCTTTTGTAGCACCAGCATTTAAATCATGATAGATGTTATTTCTTCAGTTTCCTGTACTTCGCTGAATATTTTGTAAATTAATTTTGGAATAATTTGCCTGGTTATTTCTCTGTAGTCCTGCGAATATGAAGTCTCTTTGGTAAAGTGGGAAATATTAACTGAATATCCTCTTACGACCTGTGAGATACGTATATATATATATATATATATATATATATATAATAAAATTGACTCTGTACGTATTCAAATCTTAAAATGTTACACAAGTAATTTTTAAGAACCACGAATAACCGGCAGAATCTAACTCCGTTATCGCCCTCGGCTATAAAGCTTTGGACAACGAGGGGAAAAAAAAGAAAACTGCGGAGCACCGACAATACATACAGCACTTCACAGCAAAGAAAAAAAAAACCCTCAAACGGAACAAACCACAAAGAAAGAAAAGTGCTCGATACTAAACTAACCAAAAAGGATTAACTAAGAGGCAGTACGTAGAGCAAAAACACACGAGAAAAATCGCAAGATCGCCAAGACCTACCGCGGTTTCGCACAACGGCTCGTTGTGCGAAACCGCGGTAGGTCTTGGCGATCTTGCGATTTTTTCTCGTGTATATATATATATATATATATATATATATATATATATATATATATATATATATTGGGGGTCTCTCGCGTAAGTTCAAACGAATATTCGTCACCACTTTTGTAAAGTCACGTATACTAAAAATAACATCTTCGAAGAATAATGTCAGACCTTTTTCTTTTCTCTCTTAAATTCTTATTATATTCCCATATTTATATCATTTTCAAAACGTTACGTGATTTCAGCAGCGCGATTCTTCTAATTACATCCAAAACGAGGTCGACTATGTAGTGTCGTCAGCGTAGATGTCTACTTGTGAACTGATTTTCTTTTTTTTTTAATCATGTCACCCCAAGCAAGGCATTCCACTGCCACTATAGCGCAGGAGGTTACACAGAGCGATAGACTTGGAGAGAATGGGAGGGTTAGTGTGTTAGGAGGTGTCTATTGACCTTACATTTAAAATCCTGGTGGTTATAGCCGTCGGGGAAGCAAGCATGCGGAAGGGAATTCCACAGGCGGGAAGTGCGAGAAAAGAAGCTGTTGGAGTAGAAATTGCGGTTACATTTCATCGGTTTCACTGTAAAAGGGTGGGACCTAGTTGCCAACCTAGTATCTCGGGCAAACTCACACCTAGGGGGCACCAGTGATTTAAGTTCATCAGAGCAGAAGCCATGAAAGTATTTATAGAAGAGGCACAGGAAAGCCACGTCACGCCGATGAGAGAGTGACTGCAGGCGGTCAGCTAAGTCGGTATCAATCACATTACAGATTCTTCGCTGTATTTTGTCAAGAAGCCCGCGGAGAATAGCAGGGGCACCCGACTAGATGTGGCAACAGTATTCAAAACACGGGCGGATGGTAGATTTGTATAAGTGCAGGATAGATTCAGGCGGAATGAATTTCCGGGCTCTGCACAGAGAGCCAACTTTTATAGCAGCGGATTTAGCAATGGATTCGACGTAGTCATTCCACTTGAGGTCCACTGAGAGTGTTAGGCCAAGCAGGCGTAGTGTTTTACTCTCTGGGAGGCATGCCTGTTCCATGCTAATGGGAGGGAGGTGCGGTCGTCTGTGGTGGTTAATTGACAGCAGCTTCGTTTTGGAAGAATTTAATTTTACGAGCCATTTCCTACCCCAATCCACTACGGATTGGAGGTCCTTTTCAAGCTCAGCCGCGAGGTTCGCCTTATCATCAACACCAGATTTTTTATCGAGGCGAGTGTATACTGTGGTATCATCAGCGTACATGCCTACTTATGATCTTATGGCATCGGGGAGATCATTGATGTAGATTAGAAAGAGTGTAGGACCTAGGAGAGAGCCTTGGGGGACACCCGCGTTTATAGGGTAGTTCTGGGAGGCATGTCCGCTTAAAACCACCTTCAGTGTGCGGTTGGAGAAGAATGACTGGATTAAGTCCAACAAAAGTCCAGTAATGCCGTAGCTTTGCAGTTTCCGTAGAAGGCCGACATGCCACACTTTGTCGAATGCTTTAGAGATATCCAGGGCGACAGTTCGGGCTTCACCATTCTTGTCGAGAGCCTGGTATATATACTCGGTGATGGTCGTTAGCATATCAGCAGTAGACCTGGTGAAGCGGAAGCAGGAAAATCATTAATGAAGATCAGAAAATAGGTAGGACTTAGGATAGAGTCTTGAGGGACACGCGCATTTGTGTGATAGGATCTGGAAGCATGGCTGTTCAATGCGAATTTCATTACGCGGTTTGACAAGAGATATTGGAGTAGATCAAACAAGCGTTTACTTATGCCATAGCACTGTAGCTTTCAAAGAGAGCCAGCGTGTCAAACCTTGTTAAACGCTTTTGAGATATCCTGGGCAACAACTGGTGTTTTGTCGTTTTTATTGAGAGTCTGATATATGTATTCGGTAATGGTTGTTAGCATACAAGCGGTAAACCTGGCGAAGCAGAACCATACTGTTTTTCAAAGAATAGGCTGTGGGATGTGAGATACTGTACTACTTCATCATTGATAATAACCTCGTACACTTTGCCAAAATCGGTAGGAGGCTGACAGGGTAACAGGAACTACAAAAGAGGACTTCCAAGAAAGTATGACCTGTCTCCTATATGGAAGAGAATGCTAAACAATCTTCTTAAAGATGAAGGAGAGATACGAAGCAACAGAAATGTGGTTCTACAGAAGGATGCTGGACATTTGAGCAACGACAAGGTTGTATAGAGAAAGCAAACGAAAAGGAAACTAATACTTAATATCATGAAAAGATTGCTGAAGTTTCTGGAAGGAGGGCTTGAAGAATCTAATACTCACTGGACAGATAGAGGAAAGAGAGACAGGGAAAGCAACGGAAGACATACTTGATTAACTTGAGCAAGTGGAAGACGAAGCGTTTTTAGGGGAGATACTAAAAGGAAAAGTGTTAAGCCTGACAAGGGAAAGGGGTAAGTGTAGGTTCTTAATCGCCTGCGTCACCAATAGATTCGGTTCATAAAAGATGATATTTAATCTTTAAGGTGCTCAATATCAGGAAGACAGCGCATGTAAATATAAAAGTAGACATTGAATTCAACACCCAGAGGCGATAATTTGTTTCATTCTAAACGTAATCGTTAAGGCATAAAGATTGCGTGTAACATGAATCAGACTAACGCCTCTGAGTGTTTATTTTAATATCCACTAATATATATATATGCAGATAGATTACCGCCAAGGTAATACGTTGCAGGGAACAGTAAAACTCTATTCTGTTCTTAGATCAGCATAAAAAATAAGTTTCAGCCTCCATATTTCGTCTTGAATCACTTCATCCCTGGCCGTATTTATAAAATCAACAATAAATATTTCGCTCAATTAATGGCTCGAAATATCGACACAGTGATACATGCAGTCACGAATGTTCACTATTGATGCTATCATCCGAACTTTGAAAAGACAAAAAACTTAAAATTGATTATGAATATTATTTTCACACAATAAATAATAAAGAAAAATAAAGAAAAAATTCCTTTTGTGTGTGTGTGTGTGTGTGTGTGTCTCTCTCTCTCTCTCTCTCTATATATATATATATATATATATATATATATATATGATAAAATATAGTTTTAAGGTACGCTATATTTATGTTCAATATCAGGGATAGAACGTCTGTAAATATATAAGTAGACATTGAAATCAACACCTAGAGGCGACAATTTGTTTCATTCTAAATGTATTCGTTAGGGCATAAAGATTGCGTATAACATTAATCAAACTGACGCCTCTGGGTGTTTACTTCAATATCCACATACACAGACATACTACACACACACACACACACACACACACACACACACACACACACATATATATATATATATATATATAGTGTATTGGGGCAGCAAATAATTATCTAAACATATACTGTTAAATATAAGAGACAATGAATGTCTATTATGGTTAATCATGAGCTGATCTAAACATCGTATTTTGGCATTAATTTCAGGTGAAAAGAAAGACAAAAATTGTCCAACATTTGTGTAGCTTTTTATTATGTTATTTCTAAGCGTTCTCACATGAGACATCTTCAGAGAGGTTACAGGGATGTTAACATAAAGACATCCATCATCAAAGAAGATATTATCTTGTGTTGACATAAAACACTGCTATGCGACGATAACAGTTACTGAATAGCAGACGCAGGTTGTAAATTTGCAGTGCAGTTCTATGATGTCACACCACGTGAAAGACTGAAATGTTAACAACAAAACCTTGTGTCTAAATGCAATTTCATATGTGGGTTGCTTTGATTTAACGTAGATGGCGTCCAATATCTGAAGGTTTTTTTATGTGTTAGCATTATTGCGCCATCAATTAAAATCTGGCATTACATACATGGCAATGTTTTCTAAGTAATGTTGTTTACTTGAACTGTGATCAGAAAGGTGACAGGTAGGTCTACGGGAGAGCGTGGTTGTAGTAAAACCAATATATGTAGTGGGTTTATTAATAATACCAGAGATACAATCTGTGAACGAGTATGTAAATTGATACATAACATTGGTTTGCTGTAAAGGATTTAGTTGTGTTGTTATAGGGTTATTAGAGACTATGAGGTCAATTGTTTTAAATTTTTTTAAATATATGATGAGCATAATTTGCTTATGATTAAGCATAATAGACATTAATCGTTTGATATATTTAACAATATGTTTCTACACACACACATATATGTTATTTATTATTATTTATTATATTTATTTTTTATATATATGTTATTTTTTATTATTGCAGCATATTATTTGACTTTATATTTTTCATATTTCAGAATTATTAATAGCAGTCCGTTTGTTTACACAAGAAATGAAGAGACACGACGCAGTTATCGTTGCTATAAAGGCTGAACATATCAATTTCGAAATAGCACGATTTTTAAAGTTCGCTAGATCCTTTTCTACAAAATTCACAAGGAATTAGAGTCCAGAGAAACATTCCAGACCCACTGTTACCTTTGGATCCCATGAATTTATTCGGATGTACTGCAGACCATTGATGGTATTCCCAAAAATCCATGAGGACGATGAAAAAAAGACAACTTGTGCTAGAAAGTAGAATCTGAAATGTTGTCCACGAAGATATCAGAAGTGCTATATGATTGTTGTAGAGGAATATCCTGTCCTACCTCGGTATGGATATGGCACGGTCTATAAAAGACTGGGACTAGAGCGAACTACAGAGCCGTCGCCACTAGACGGCTTTATGACACTGTCAGCTCTATGCCTTCGGGCAGAGGGCGCTCTTTGCTTCCGAGCAGAGAGCAATAACCCAGTCGTGGTTCCGCCGAAGGGTAGAAGCACGACTGGGGAATAATAGACAGACATTTTTTGGCCGAGCCATATAGCCCGGAAAGCTCAGATATAAACTGACCATGTGTCATATGTTGCCCTTACTGGGAGGGACAGCTAAATAATGCCGTCGTAACAAGACTGACGACTCTATGACACAAATAGATATTTTTGGCCTGGCTATATGGCTGGGAAGACCCACAATAAAAATACCTTGTGTCAAATCTAGCCTTACATGGGAAGGTTGGTAAATACTGCCGTCGTCACTAGACTGACGACTCTATGACACTGTCAGTCCCTGCCTTTCGGGTTGAGAGCGCTCTTTGCTTCCGAGCAGAGAGCACTAACCCAGTCGTGGTTCCGCCGAAGGGTTGAATCACGACTGGAGAAAAATAGGCAGACATTTTTTGGCCTGGCTATATGGCCTGGAAGACCCACAATAAAAAGACCTTGTGTCACATCTAACCTTGCGTGGGAAGGTTGGTAAATACTGTCATCGTCACTAGGCTGACGACTCTATGACACTGTCAAAATACTACCTTCGGGTTGAGAGCGCTCTTTGCTTCCGAGCAGAGAGCACACACCCAGTCGTGGTTCCGCCGAAGCGTAGAATCACGGCTGGGGAAAAATAGACAGATATTTTTTGGCCTGGCTATATGGCTGGGAAGACCCACAATAAAAAGACCTTGTGTCACATCTAACCTTACGTGGGAATGTTGGTAAATACCGTCATCGTCACTTGACGAGAGCATGCGTCACTAGACGGAAGCATACGCCACAAGACGAGAACATTCTTCACTAGACGGACGCATACGTCTTAGACAGAGACATTGTCTACTTGATTGTTATATTTGTTACTATTCGTTGGTGTTCGTGTATTGTCTACTGGTTTATTGTACTGTGGTATAATAAATCCCCATAAATATATCTCAGTGTTAAGTATTATTCTTGCACTATTCTTTTCCCTGATTATCCACTCACAGGATATATCAATGATGATAAAAGGTAATTTTTTGTCAGAAAACCTAAAGGAAAATCGCTTAATCACATCTAAGAGGCACCTAAACAAACTTGAAAATCCAGCAATGAAAGATGCTATTTGGTTCTTCTCGGAAAATCACATAGTCCATCGTATTTAGCTACCTAGTTCCCCAGATCTCAACCCATTGGCCAACTAAGTATAGAGGACAGTTGAGAAAGAGGTTAATTGGCACCAACATAACACTAAAGAATCCCTAAAAGCCTCCATTATTAAAGTAATAACCAATATTAACAAGTACCACTCGATGCTAGCATGTAGGCGATTCAGATCTCGCATAGAAATCGTTAACGAAACTGTCGTGGATCCGGTTAATGGTTCAGCAAGAATAATACAAAACAACCAAAATAGGAAACAACGAATATAATTAAACACTCAAAATACTTTGTTGGTAGAACGATAATACGGGTTAGTGTGTAATACTATAATTCGACCTGCGAACTGGGACTCGTAAGGGTCGTTACGGCTCTCGGCTATGTTCAGGGCGCTCTCCTCCGGCTACTCAGGCCACTTAGGCTATCTACTCTCACCTCTTGTGAGAGAAGGTATATGTAATAGTTGGAAGAGTTCATTCAGTTGTGGGTGAAGCCGCCATGAAAGAAATTGTAGGAGGCTTTATCGAATAAAATTACCAAACAATATGTTTATTATTCTCCTCACAACTTTTTAAGGAAAAGACATCATTATATTTCGATATTTATGTAAGTTATTTTTGTGTAAATATAAATCTGTCTTCAAATATCTTACGCAACTTGTATGAATTTAAATACAATATGAACTCTGTTATTGTGATTGTCAAGTAGATTCAAGTTTTTAGCATATAGCCATTGATGATTCTATGGGATGTGTCTAAGTGTCTAAGTGTCTGATTTTTGTCTGGTCCTCGGATACGTCCCGCCTCCTCTTTTGATTGCTAGAAACGCCACTGTCTATGGCTGTTAGTGTGCTTAATAAATGTGTTTGTATCAATAATCAGCGTGGATCACAAATGTGTTTGGATTAATAAGCAGCGTCGATCATAAATGTATTTGGATCAATAATCAGCAGTGGATTATTCATGTATGTTGTTCAATAATCCACGTGGATCATAAATGCATGTGAATCAATAAGCAGCGTTAATCATAAATGTTTTAGATCAATAAGCAGCGTGCATCATGTGTGTGGATCAATAATAAGTGCCGATCATAAATGTGCCTAGATTCATAATCAGCATGAGCGATAAATGTGTTAGGAGTAATAATTGGTGTGGATCTTACGCACTTTTTATGAATTTAAATTCAACATTAACTGTTATTGTGATCCAAACACATTTATTATCCACGCTGATTATTGATTCAAACACATTTATGATGTCTTTTTACTTAAGGATAAGAATTAACATATCGTTGATTTCAGATAAATGTGTTAGGAACAATAAGTGTTTGGATCAATTTTAGAAAACTGAAAATGACTTCTGGCTTTCTATCCAAAAATGTTTTGCTGAGAATAATTTTTCCCTTCAAAAATGTGTTTTGATAATATTTTTTTCTTCAAAAGTGTATTGTTGGTAATATTTTCCCTTCAAAAATGTGTGTTTTTCTATAAAAGTCTATTTTTATGCATATATTTCTAATGTCATAATGTTTTGACCACAGTTTGGGGGGTTAGCTATTTTCCCATAGGTTGGACTCTAACAGGTGCTATCACTCCGAGTCAGGATGGCCCTGGGAACAACAGCAATCAAGAGGTGGTTCCATGCTCTTCACAACGTCCCAATCAGAGGCCTTGCTGTCGGATGCAGTTTATCGTCATGCCCAGGATCATGAATGTGTTTGGGTGAATAAGCAACGTGGATCGTAAATATGTTTGGATCGATAATCGGTGTGGATTATCAATATGCTTGGAACAATAATCAGCTTGGATCATAAATGTATTTGGACTTTATCGGTAATCTACATGAACAACCTGCATATAGTTGAATTGTAACTATGGCACGTTTAATATAAGTCCCAATTTGGTTCTATGGGTGTTGAAGAAACACTAGTAGACTGTAAGTAGATCAATACTGAAGATGAAAAATCATACTTAGTTGAAACAGCTCTATGGTGATGAACTATTCAATTATTTTAACTTACACACACTGGAAATAATGAACGTTTGGTGTTATTGAAATATATTTCGAAAGAAAAAACTTTTCAAGAAATAGAAATATCTGAAACGCCCGTGTTATATTTTAGGAGTCCTAAAAATCTGCCATTATAATTTTAACACGACTTATTTCTCTTAAATCTCTATCAATGACACGCCCTGATCGCCATTGGGTACCTTATACCTTCTGCCTTGTATCAATGACACGCCCCGTTAAATATTTTACTAATTTGGGATAAATAGACTTTCAAGAAAAGTCGAACACTTTTTAAATTTTACAATCTGATGCAATCGTTTCTTTTTTAATTTGACATTGAAAAGATAAAATACAACAATCTTTCTTCAAAAGTATTTTTATTTATTTATATATTTCTATTAATCATCAAACGGGAAGCCTGCCGTTTGATTGACAACTACATATGTGTATGAAATGGTTAACTGTTTAGAACCAATTGACACTTGCTGGGGGAAAAATAGCCGACTCTTTCAAGTAAGTCTCCATTTTTAGATGACAGTCGATGGAAAGATACCCCCTCCCGCCTATAGTAGCAGCCGCGAGTGACGGGTCATGATGTTATTTTAACCACTTAGGTATCGTGGAATTTACTGTTTCCTGTTAACGGTTTTAATCAAGTCCCTTGGAAGCAAGTGAAATAGCAAATAACTTCATCAGAAAGGTCATAGCATCCTGTCAGCAGAAGAACATAGTAAATATATAAAGTTTCCCTCTCATGAAATCAATTGATATTCACTCAGTTAAGTGTCATACGTGATACACGCTTTGGGCGACCATGTCTCGAAAGAAACATGACTGACTGGGCAGAAGATTATCCCTCAGTAGGTTGCCATTGCTTTATGCAGTAGACGGGTTGGCAGCCAATGCTATAGAACCCAATCTGTCTTATTATTTAACCCATAACTGAAAGGAAGAGACGGATTAATACCTTTCCCAAGGGTATTTGTGGGAAATTGAATGCCAGGAATTTAACTGGAAGTCGGTTTAGAAGAAGGAAAACTTCGAATTCAAAATTATAAGTGGCTCTAGCAAAGCACATACTATGCAGCGAACGAAAATTGAGCCAGGGATCGAACAGCATTATTTTTCATTGTGCAACCTCCCTCTCATAGGTGGGATATGGAGAGTTCTCTCACGGCTCTTTTTCTATATCAATGGAAAATACTCGGACAAACTACATTGTTAGTTCAGTCAGGTCCAGCCTCCAAGGCTAGGACAACTCAGGCCACTTACATAAAATTCTATCAAATAAATTTCAGTCAAACAGTTTCTTTCGATGAACCACTGTCTTATGGAATAGACTCCCAAAAGAATGTTTCCCCGATCACTAAATCGTAAATTGTTCAAGTCTAGAGTTAACCGTTATCGTCCCCTCCTATCCATATAAACGACCCCTTAACGTAACCCACTGCATCGAGTAGCCTCCCGGGCCTTGTACAAGGGGATCTCCGCTGTTAGCAATGACTAGATGATCATGACGACGCTCAATAAATTCTGATTCATTTTGTAAGCTTTTAAATAACATTAAATCAAATTTAAAACTTTAGTGAATTCAATTACTAAACTATTAAAACAGATTCAAAGTTATTAAAAATTAATGGCAGTAATGATTTCAGACAAATGTTTTTGAAAATGAATAGCAATAATGATTTTAGACAAATTATTTTTGTAGCTTGTCACAGATTGTGTTCAAAATTATATATAAGTGTACATTAAAGTCAGCACCGAAACGAAATTTTAAGACATATACACATATATTTATACATATATTTATACATATATATTATGTGCATATATATATATATATATATATATATATATATATTAATGCAACACACAACATATATATACTCTCATTACAATTGAACTCTCTAAAGAGGAAAATTTTAAATAAAAAACTACTACTTCTGCGATTTATGCATTACTCTTCATCAATCAATTCAATTCTTTCGGATGACTGGAGTGTGTATACACCGCTTATATATAATACACTAAAATTTCTTTTCTCTGATTCCATGCGCCTATGGCTTAGGGGTTGGCGACTTCCATTGACACCAAATTAGTCGAGTTGTGTTGTGTATTTAGGTGGCAAATAGTCTTTAAGGCAAATATTATTAAAAACAATAGACATTTTATGCTGATTAATTTTATTTGAATACTTTTCTAAATTATGAATAATCCTTTTCAGTTAAGGAGGAATACAGACGAAATTTTCTTCTTTATCTGAAAAATATTATTCGTAATTTGGAATGGTTGATCAATAAAATTAATCGACACAAAATATCTATTGTCTGTAATAACATTTGCTATAAACTCTCTCTCTTTCTCTCTCTCTCTCTATATATATATGTGTGTGTGTGTGTGTGTGTGTGTGTGTGTGTGTGTGTGTGTGCATATATGTACAATAGTGTGGATAAAGATTAATGAATGTTCTTTGTTAAGTTCTTTTGTCGGTTTTAACAAAACACGTAATTTCAGATCATAACCTTTTTAAAGCAAGCAGTCGTTGTAATTAAAATGCCTGAGACTAAGGTAATTAATATAAATAATGATAATAATAATGATAACAATAATAATAATAATAACAATAAACAAAGGAAGCAGATGTAGACAAACCTGGAACCCATCAGTGGTTAAGCAGTGCATGGTTAAAAGCTGGAACCGAAGTTTTTATTCTTGTTGCTCAGGATCAATGCTTGCTAACTAGAAATTATCAAGTACATATACTGAAAATATGTGTTAACTTGAAATGCAGATTCCGCAATAAATATCGAGAAACAATTAAGCATTTTGTATCAGGTTTCACGGTGTTAGCATCCACAGAATATAAAACTAAGCATAGTAGAGTCGATCAATATCTGCACTTGGAAAATATGCAACTTTTACGGGAAGACAACTGCAAGAAACTGGTATGAATATCTTCCAAATACGCTTACAGAAATAGGATTTCTAACAGTTTTATGGGATTTTACAACACACATCACAGAACAATGAAAGCGAATCTCCCAGACATCGGGATCAATAACCACAAGAACAAAATTTGCTTCCTTAGAGATGGCAGACCCTGCAGATTGCAATTTATTTTTGAAGATCTTCAAAATACAAAGATCTTGAAATGGAAATTAAAAATATGACACATGAAAGCATCAATGATTTCAATTGTAGTTGGAGCCCTCGGATTTATTGGAAGAAAATTCCAATAGATTCTTAGAAAAAATATAAAAGATTGTACTTGCAAACACGGATCACTCATTACTAAGTGCTTTATCTATGTAAAATATGTGTGATCTTAGGATTTGTTTTGTTTTTTGTGGAAATTGCTCTGAAGCCATTTCTGACCTTAGGTCTCTAGTTTGGACCCGGAAAGAAATGTGTATGTAACAGAAATTCAAAAAAATAATAACAACAATAATAATAATAAAAGATTTGAAAACTATCAATGTTGTTATGGTGCCCTACCTATAGGAATGAACTCTTTTTCCTAGCATATAATACTTACCTGCGTGACTTCCGGGGACGCAGCTGAGTGACAGTCTAGTTGGCAGTCTCGTGACAGTCAAGACGCAGCGTAACTATACCGTTCAGATTTACACTTCTATTTGCTGATTACTAACACTCGTATTTGTATATATGTTCTAATACACTGTTTAATTCTGTTATCCTAATACACTGCTTGAACCTACCTTCTTGTTTCCGTCTCTTACTTCCGGGCCCTAACAGGCCGCAACAAATTGGCGACGAAGATTCGCCACAGCAAAAGTATAAGGACGTTGAAATTGAAATCAAAACAGATGTGGAAATTGAAAACAAAAATAGTATCAATGATAATAGGTGCGCTTGGAATTATACAAAAGGAGCAAAACAGAACTTTGAAAGTATTCCGGGAAATCCAAGCCTAAGAAATATACAAAAAATTGTCTTGATAAGTGCAGCCAACACATAAAGAACTTCGTTCATGCAACGTTAATGATGTTATGGGAGATAGAAAAACAAACGAAATGTAGTCATAATGACACACCCCTAACTGCCTGGGGTCTCTTTCCTTATGACATGTCCTAGGAACTTCAGCTGTCTTTTCCTGATGTTAAATATTAGTTTCCGTTTTGTTTCCATCCTCTCCAAAGCCTCATCGTTGCACATGGTTTTGCTTCATTTTTTCGAACCAAACCTTTATTTTGGTCACTGTTGTAATTTAAGCAGTTCCCGAAAACAATCATGGCTTAAATTACAACCGTGGTCAAAATAAAAGGATCGGTTCGAAATTCTAATCACCAGATGAAGGGTGAAGCGTACAACGTCCGAAACGTCGTTAATATGGGAATAAAGATAACAACAATAGTCGGAACAGTAGACTTACTATTCATTACTTTTAAGTTCATACCTAACTGGACGCTCAACATCTGCCCTACTTCCTTTTATTGCTTCCTGTAACCGTTTTAACCTTCTGTTTTGTCATTAGTTACTTTCTCTAAGCACTTTTTATTTGAATATCGTATCTAGCATCGGAGGCCGATAGACACAAGAAGAAAATGGCATTTATAGATTAGATTATAATCGCTGAAACTGTAAATATTTCCATTTCGAATGTAAGTGATCCAACCTTTGACCGCGGGACATTGTATAAGTCCTTTGCACATCTGTTGAGAATATCTTTTTCAGTGGATTTAAAAGTGAATGGCGATAAAAGCCAAGAGCATCACTCTCGCTTATGGCGGTCTTTTAAAAACACCTCATAACCAATGGAAGTTTTTATGGCAAAATCCCTTGAGCGTCAGCCATCCCGCTGGGAAATGGAGGCAGATTTAGTGGTCACTTTGGGATAAGAAATAAGTGGGGGAAGCGATACTTTTTCACTGAAAAAAAAAGTATGAAAAAGAGATTGAAGTGTGGGGAGAGAAAATTAAAAAGAAAGAGAGAGTGATGTACGACAGCAAAAAATAAAGGAAGAAAGTGGTAGAAAAGCAGAAGGGTTAAGAAGAAAACTACTCTCAAGTATGTGGTTTGGAAGAAGAAGAAATATTAGTTAAATAAAAATGGAGAAAAGAAGAGAAAATAGAATAATTTATTATGTAGGAGGTGAAAATAGCTACGTTTTTTTATTCTTCGTGAACGCAGTGAAATCGTAAACAACTAGAAGTTGAGAAAAGGCAAAAATGTCGATTGTTTGCTTAACCGGAATAATTCTGTTTATTTTCATTCAGTCAGTCAGTTAAGTGCCATACGTGATACACGCTTGGGCGATCATGTCTCAAAACCGACATGACTGACTGGGCAGAAGATTATCCCGCAGTAGGTTGCCATTGCTTTCTACAGTAGACTGGTTGCCGACCAAAGGCTATAGAACACAATCTGTCCTGTTATTTAACCCATAACTGGAAGGAATAGACGGATTAATACTTTTCCTAGGGGTATTTGCGCGTAAGTGAATGCAATGAATTCGTCTGGAATTCGAACTCGGCTCCCCGATTTCTCGTTCCGAGCCGATATCCAGTGGCACCACAACGCACATCCCTTCATTAGCTTGCAAAATTTGGTTATTAGAAAATATTCGAATACATTATAGCATATTAATGGTTTCTTAAGCATTTATTTATAAGAGTTTCTGTAGTATTTAGTTACATTAAATAACTTCCGGTTTATTCGAACGGAATATCATACAAAATTGAAGCAAAAAGACAAAGGTATCCCGAAATTAATTAATCCTAACGTAAAGATTGGCCGTATAAAAAGTTTATTTTCAACTAACTGCATAAAAAAATGAATTTCATTTGACTGTATAAAAATGAATTTCATTTGACTGTATAAAAATGATTTTCAATTGACTGTATAAAAAATTGATTTTCAACTGACTGTATGAAAAAATAATTTTCAACAGACCATATGAAAAATTGATTTTTAACTGACTGTATAATAGGTATATCCAAAAAATCGCTGAAAAACAACATAGCCTGAAGGAAAAGGCCTCAAACTAAATAAGAACAAAGTTTTCCTGCAAAATGTTTATGCTATTATGAAGAAGATAAATCAAAGTATTTTTTAATTATTTAAAAAAATGTTTAATTGTTTCCACAGGTTCATTTAGTGGTAGAAAATCTTTTTTTCTCTCGTCAGTGCGAGGCCTAAATTGACGCCAGAGTTTATTACGTCAAAAAGTAATATGACGCAAAGACATTTTTTGACTGCGCAAGAACCATTAGATTCGAAATTCTTGCAAAAATAAAATAATGGTCGGATTTTGATGAAAATTTCAGGACTGCAGCCGCTCTCACACCGGCGTGTTGTGGCTTCCCTGTGCCTCTTCTACAAGTACTTTCATGGCTTCTGCTCCGATGAGCTTAGATCACTGGTGCCGCCTAAGCACGAATTTACACGAGATACTAGATTAGCAACTAGGTCCCACCCTTTTACAGTTAAACAAATAAGATGTAACCGTAAATTCTACTCCAACAGCTTCTTTTCTCGCGCTTCCCGCCTGTGGATCTCCCTTCCACAAGTCTGCTTTCCCGACAGTTACAATCTCCAGGTGTTTAAATGTAGGGTCAATAGACACCTCCTATCACACTAACTCCCAACTATTCTCACAACACTCTCATCTACCCAACCCTCATTCTCGGTATCCTTACCCGCCTATCACCTACCCTCTGTCATTTCCTATATTTAATCAGCCTTTCTCCACTCTACGTAGCCCCCTGCACAGTAGTGGCAGTGACATGCCTTGCTCGGGGTGAAACGCTTATAAAAAAAAACAAAAAAAACTTATTAATAATTGATTGAAATCAGTTTCAAAATAATTATTTTTAGAAAATATTGGTAATTCTTTTATTTTCTTATGTTATCCCCCAATAATTAATTTCCAGAAATGTCGAAAAATGCTACTAGGTCTCAACAAGAAGATCATTTTAAGTAAATTCAGGAGTCATTGGGAAATATTAATCAACTGTTTTTTTTTCTTCATAACCTGCTCATTTTTAGAAAATCTGCTCCGAATTGCGAAACAAAATGCAATAAAACTATGCCATTTTTTTTTTTTTCTTTTTTTTTTTTGGATAAACTTTTAATTGATTTTATAAACATAAATTAAAATGATATCATAGATACCATAGTCTGAATAGAAAAAAAATTCCATTAATAATGAATTTTTACAAGAATTATTTTCATTTTTATTTTTTTTATTAAGTAATTTCTAGAAAGTTTTAAAATTTTTTTAAAATTTCCTTCTCAGATTTTTTAAATGAATGTGTGGCGAACATATTTACTAATCGAGAAATCTAAAAGCTTACTATAAATAAGGATGCTCATTTTTAGTTAAATAATTAAAACCTTTTAATTTTTTCCATGTTGATTATCCGCATTTTGTTTGTACCGGTTGCCGTACACGATCTTTATCATTAAAAGGTCACGTGATTCAAGGGTTGTCCTTCCTTACATGAAAAAAAAGTCCGTATATAAACATTTTTATATCAAATTCGTCTTCAATACTTTTGGCCAGCTACTGTAAATCATCCATTAACGACTCTGATAAGGTGAGGACAGCTGCGATAACAATGCTACCGTAATTGAGAAACGCTTTTTTGAAAAACTTCAGGCAGTAAGCAAGTAATTCTTGTTTCAAGAGAACTTCAGGTAAGTTTAAATTCGGCAATATGAAAAAAATAATGTGTCAGCGAGATGTATTTTATTTTTGTAAGAGTTTTTAAAACCGAGAAATGGCTTCTGTTTACAATCGATGAAAAATGGCGGAAAATTTGAAATTAAAAAAAAATTGTTAAACCTAATTTTTTTTTTATTCCGATCAATATAAGTTCGGCTTGAAATACACCAGGGTATTTTGCTTACTGTAATTCGTAAATTTAATCTCTTGGCTTTCAATTAAAGCTAAAATTATAGCTTCAAGAATTTTTTTTTATTTTTAAAAATTCAATTTAAATTGAGTTATGGAAAATTTGAGCGTAGGTACGTACTGTATAAAAAATGAGTTTTAACTAATCGTATAAAAACTGTTTTTTGTTTTTTTTCAAATGTTTTTTTCGTTATATTAAGTATGAGTGGCATTTGAATTAAAAAGTTAATGTATCGTTCTTCTTACGGAAACAACAACAAAAAATCATATAAACTTTTTGGTTGTTTCCAATTCTTTCAAGTTACTCCAGCCGTATAGTAAGTAAAATTCAAGAAAGTTTTTTCATTGTTAAAAATTCATTTTAAAACTCAGGTATAGAAAATAAATGGAGGCATCTAATATGAAATATGAATTTTCAACTGACCCTTAGGCTCTATATTCCTGAAAACATTGCAGGGGTGTAATGTGCGTTTGTGGTGCAGTGGATATCGAATTTCAATTGAATTAGTTGCATTCACTTACGCGCAAATATCCTTGGGAAAAGTATTAATCCGTCTCTTCTTTCTCCAGCTATGGGGTTAAATAACAAGTTGGCAATCAGTCTACCACAAAAAGTAATGGCAATCTACTGGGTGAAAATATTTTACCCAGTTAGTCATGTCTCTTTCGAGACATGATCGCCCAAGAGGTAACACGTATGGCACTTAATTGAATGAATCTTTATTCATATAAATTAGAAGCATCCCTGTTTTCTAATACAAAGACTAAGAGCCACTCAATATAGGGGGTAACTAAACGAGATTGTTGTAAACGCGTACAAAGAGGAGTTAAGAATTACATATTATGAGGATATGTAAAAAAGATAACATTTGTCATTAGACAAGTTAAGTAGCTTTCTGTGTAAGTTCTTTAAGTTGTGTAAGTAGAGCTTCCTCTTTATAAAAGAAATACGCAGGAATTGGAATGTGTCGACCCTGCGTACATGACATGGCGGCTCTAGATGTAAAGTTTTGGGAGGCAGTGGAGCTAAGGTTCGTTTGGGTTGTTTTATGGTATATGAATCTCAATAGGTTATTTAATGCCTACAAGATATTAGCAATAGATTCGTATGAATAGAATATGTATTGTAAAAAGTCAGTTTGTAGATCAGGTTTCATTGACCTATTTTTGTAAAGAGGGTTTTATCGAAAGTCAGATGTATTACTGACATATCATTTTTATTCAAAAATATATTGCTGGTAATATTTTTTTCTCCGAAAAAAGTATTGCTGGAATTCTCACTATAAAAATCTATATTTATACTTTCATAGTGTTTTGACCCCAGTTTTGGTGTTAACCATCGACTCATAGCTAGAACCCTGGTGCTACTACCTCGGATCACCAAGTAAAAGTTTGTTCCATGCTCCTCAAAACTTCCTAATAAACTGCAAAACTTCCTAACAAACTGCATCCGGCTTGCTACAGGATGCAGTTTATTGTCTAATCCAGGACCCGGATGCAGTTTATCGTTATACCCAGGACGCCTCATTGAGAAGGCGTTACCCCTCTGCAAAGGGACAGTCTGCTTATTCTGAAGCGCTAACCGAGAGGGCGGTGTAGCTAAAGAAGGGTGTGCCTATAAACATTTGCCAAGAAAATAGTAATAGTGTAGTTTACATCAAATATGATTTACAAGTGGGTCCCTACCGTCAAAATGACAGCAAAATATTTATATCGATATACCGTCTAAAATGACAGTAACATATATATTGATGTATCTACTATTCTATATTAAGACATAAGACCGAAAAAGCTAAATGATCCAAAGAACAAAAGAAGTATAAATATATATAATCATCCACATAGAAACCGGTTTCTCAGTTCATCATTGTAGCTCAACATCCGATTGCTTCCACCTGGGATCATAACTCGACTGATTTGGCATCAATGAGAGAGCCTACCTCTAAGCTACCGGCGCACTACCGAGAGAAAAGATTTTTAGCGTTTTATACATACGTTGTGTATACCCACACCAACAGTAAAGAAAACTCAATTCATGATTGAAGTAATGCGTAAATCACAGAAGCGGCAAGTTTTTAAAATTATAAAATATATATATATATATATATATAATACCGGCCATAATTATTAGGCCACCCCAGTTTTTTTAAAAGAAATGATGTATTTCATACTATTTTTTGTATTTATTTCCAAGTGGATAATTCTAAATGAAAACAGAATGGTTCTTTTGTTATTATTACTTTGCAATATTTTACAAGGCAAGGAAGCAAAGATGAACTCGTCCGAATCACCCTAAATTTTCTTCATTCTTTCATTGATGAAACTGCAATAAAGTTAATTATTAAATATTTATACATCCATTTGATGCACATGTTATTGTGCAGTATTAACAAAAGAACCATTTTGAAGCAACGAGTAAGGAACGAACTCGCAACCCAAGTCTCTCCAATCTTTGGAGAATAGTTCCGTAATTGGCATCAGAACTTTTAAGATATCTTACTCATAATTTGATTAAGATATTCTGTAAATATCTATGCTCATGATACTGCGATATGTGAGTGCACCCCCAAAGCTCGTGATTAGCAGAGATTGGTAGCGGGTCTCTCACCCGACCTAGCTCTAACATCTTGAAGATGGAAAAAATAGCTGTTTACATTTAAAGTCTGAAAAAACAAACTAATTACATTCCATCTTCATTTTCTAGTTTTGATAGAGTCCAATATCGGCTCCAAGTTGTTATGGATGACATATTTTCTACCCAGAAGGCATGTAGCAAGTCTCTTACTATTCTCTAGCTACTTCCATGGGACGTGTTCAGGCGAACTACATCCCCTAGTTTCACCAGTTTTAACTTTTCACGGCTAGAATCCGCCATGCCACGCACATTGTAGCAAACCACCTTCAATTCTTTACGTATTCTATTGTCCAGACGTCAGCTTTTTCACAATGAAACACTGCTCTGTGGAACAGACTCCCAATATGATGCTTCCCCTATCACTACAATCTTAACCTGGTTAATTCTAAGATTAACCAACTATTTACATAAACAAGTCTAGGATTAACTACCTATATACATAAACTGTGCCTATTATTCTGTAACCCTTTCTACCTTGAGTGGCCTCCAGGCCTTGTACAGGGTGAAACTTCATCTCACAAAATGTATGTCCCGATTTTGGAGATTAGCTTAACCTGATATCAATAAGACAATAACAAATGAAGATATATTTGAAATGAGCTACAAAACTTAGCTTTGTTTTTAATCATTTCACACCAAGTCAGTAAAAGGAGAGAATAAAGTAATAACTTTAAAAGATTAAACCCCAGTGAATATTTACAATGATGAAAATTTATATGCAAGAAACTAAACAAAATAGTATTTGTAATAAGCGCCCACCATCATCATAATCCTTAATTGTTGCAGAAACGTGGATGAAATTAATGCTGGACTTAAATAATTCAAGCAATCATTAGACCAAGCACTCACTCAAATCCACTCTCATTCAAACATAACAAATGCAAAAAGCACATACAAAAAGCGTTCCACGATTATGGTCATCTAAGTATGGAGGAGAGGTTGAATTAAACTAAAGAAGTGGGAAGAAAAATAACAGAGGACACAGAAAAAGGGCATAGTTCATCAGAACAATTATAAAAGGCGTCGAGAAGCTACATTTCGGCGGTGGGAAAGCGATTGAAGCCGATATGCTTGGTCAAGACCAATAACATTGCAAATTCTTTATTCTATTTTTATCATGAATTGCATTTAGATTCTTAAACATTACTGTTGACAGGAATCCAAGAAACAGGAAATGAGTTCCACAAACGCGAAATGCTAAAGAATAAGCCGTTAGCATAGAACTTATGGATTTCTTTTTGTTTTTTTTAATCATATCACCCCGAGTAAGACGGTAATACCACTGATGTGCAGGGGGCTATATAGGTGTGAAAAGATTGGAAAAGAGAAAACCGGAAACCGCATCCTAAACAGGAAATAAGGGATGAGCCTCTTCACCTGTTCAATAGACGAGGATGGAGTGTGAACCGGGCGACAGTTTAGTCTATCTACTCCAATTGAAAAAAAAAGTGAGAAGATTGGAAAAGAGAAAACCGGAAACCGCATCCTAGACAGGAAACAAGAGATGAGCCTCTTCACCTGTTCAATAAACGTGGGTGGAGTGTGAACCGGGCGACAGTTTAGTCTATCTACTCCAATTGAAAAAAAATAAATAAATAAAAATAAAAAATAATTTGTTTTTTTTTTTAATTTAAAAAAAGTGAAGTTGAAACTGAGGAATTTTTTGTTTCCTTCAAGTTTCAACTTAGTTAAAGCTGAAAGAAGCCTTCGAAGATAAACTAATTTACATAACCTTCTCTAGCAAGTTTAAAAAGACGAAATAAATAACCCTTTGGTTGTCCAGCTGAAAGAGGCAAAATACAGTTTCTTATTTAACAATGGCGAAAAGAAAATTAACATTAAATACAAGAAAAAGCAAGAATGGCTGGCCACTTACAAAACAGACTTTGAACTGGAGTGAGAAATTCCAGCAAACAGTGACACCAAAATATTTCAACTCATTTCAATAGTGGCGGCCAGTTGACTGAATTGTTAGCATGACCGAGCACGAAAAGAGAGGGACTGAGAGAGAGGGACAGAGAGTGAGAGTGAGAGAGAGGGACAGAGAGTGAGATAGAGAGGGACAGAGAGTGAGAGGGAGGGGGGCAGAGAGTGAGAGAGGGGGGGCAGAGGGCAAACGCCTAATGGCCGGGGTAAATGGATGTAGAATAAATTATCGGAGGCATTTTACACTTAAATTCTTTAAAATAACGATATTGCAACAGGTTCTAATAACAAAATAAGGTCAATTATTTCTCGATCAGTTCATATCGAAACAAGCCTTCGAAGCTAAACTAATTTACAGAACCTTCTCTAGCAAGTTTAAAAAGACGAAATAAATAACCCTTTGGTTGTCCAGCTGAAAGAGGCAAAATACAGTTTCTTATTTAACAATGGCGAAAAGAAAATTAACATTAAATACAAGAAAAAGCAAGAATGGCTGGCCACTTACAAAACAGACTTTGAACTGAAGTGGAGTGAGAAATTCCAGCAAACAGTGACACCAAAATATTTCAACTCATTTCAATAGTGGCAGCCAGTTTGCATCTAGCCATTTTCATCTGTAAAAGGATGAGACCTTGACGCCAATCTAGTACTGCGGTTAAATTCATGAAGTCTAGATAACATAGAGGAACATTCATTATAACAATTACCATGAAATTATTCATAGAAAAGGTATAGGAAACCTATATTACGACGGTAGTAAAGTGACTGACACTGTGATGCCAGGTCATGACCACTGTTGCATGTTACTACAAACAAGTTTAGTGGTAGGAATATTTGTCTTGTCATTCCATTCCGATATTTTATAAATTTGTTTGGGTTTTTTTTTGTTTTGTTTTTCACTGAGATTTATTTCCTCAGATTTGCATATTTTTTGGGCATATGATAAATATAAAGTAAAGATGTGCTTACTAAGGTCATTATTCTGCCATAAGCCTCATTTGTTTTGGATTATATTTTTGTGTTTATTTTTTATTTTGTTTATTTCCATCTTATTTGTTTCTGTGGTGTTCTTGGAGATTTTTATGTTAGTCCAAGCAAAAAAAAAAAAAAAAAAAAAAGAGAGAGAGAAGAAAGGAAGAAAGTGATGTCCGTTGAGGAAGTAAGAATTTCGAGACATAAAATGTCTAACACATTTTTGAAAAATGCCCCCCCCCCCCAATTTTTATGAAAAGAAAAAGTTTTTCTTCTCATATTAGCCTCCCGCGTTTTTCGTTTATGCTGATTTTTATGCGTGTTCCCTTGCTGCCAAGTGAAACGGTAGCCGTCGACTCCATCAGAGCGTGTTGAGCTTCAACTGTGCGGAACCTGTTTTAATGAAGTAGTACGCTCTCCTGTAGCTAATTACAACCGGGCACACATGTTCAGGAGATTGTTCGACACACTCTGAGGGACTGGCTGTCCTCAAATTCAAAATTTTAGACATGATGCAAGGAAACACTTTATAGGACAAGAAAGAGAACGAAAGCAATGAAGAAAGGAAGGGGAAAATGGGAGACAGATGAAGGAAAAGGAGAAGTAAGACATGAAGAAAAGGGGAAGGAAGAAAGGAAGACGGCAAGGGATTAAACGAAATAGAAATGAGGAAGGGTAAAAAGAAGGAAGAGATAATAACAAGATGGTATGGAGGGAAGGGAAAACGGGAGATATGAAAGAATAGAAAGGAAGAAATCCCAAAGGAAATGAAAGGACGGCGGAGGAAAGAAAGTAGTCAAGGAGAAATAGAAGACAAAGGAAAAAGTAGACAGGAAAAGTTAACTGAAGAATGGAGGAGGGCATGGGTAACGTGGATGTCATGAAAGAAATGAAATTAAAAAAGGAAAGGACGATAGAAAAAGATAGACGATAAAAGAAAATGGCGGACCGATGAAAGGAAAAGACAAACGGAGGGAAGGAAGGATGGGAAAAAAGATGAAATGATGGTGATGGAAAATGGCGGTAAATTAAAGAAAATTAAGGATAGAAAAAAGAAAGAAAGAAAGAAAAAGGAAGACAGCAGGGTTAAATGGCGGTAAATTAGAGAAAAGGAAGGAAGGAAGGAAGGAAGGAAGGAAGGAAGGAAGGAAGGAAGGAAGGAGTGACGACGGAAAAAAGAAAGACGGCAAGATGAAATGATAGTAAGTTAAAGGAAAGGAATAAGAAGCAGTGGGAGTAGAAAACGAAAGGCGACAAGGATGAATGACAGTAGATTAAAAATTAAAAAGGAAAGGAAAGAAAGAAAGAAAGAAAGAAAGGAAGGAAGGAAGGAAGGAAGGAAGGAAGGAAGGATAAGAGAACGTTAAAAGGGAAGACGGCAAGGTAAATGGCGGTAAATTAAAGGAAAGAAGAAATGAATGAAGAGAGAAAGAGAAGAAGGGGGAAATCAAAGAAAGAAAGAAAGAAAGAAAGAAAGAAAGAAAGGGAGGGAAGGAGGGTGAGAGAGAGCAAGAGATAACATGAAGACAAGAAGGGAAGGGGAAAATGGATGACAGCTGAAAAAAAAATAAGGAAAATCATAAAGGAAATGAAAGTCCCGTTGAAAGAAAGGACTACAAAAAAGAGAATTAAAAGAAAGAGTTCCCGAGAAAATGATAGAAAATTAAATGAAAGGAAGGAAGGAAAGTGGATCTGAGTGAATGTAAGAAGGTAAAGGGGAAATACGAGACGTGAAAGAAAGAAAAGTAAGAGAGAAAAAAAGGAGGAAAAGAAAATGACGAGAGGAAAGATGAAAGGAACAGGTTGAGGGGAAGATGAAACTCGATTGGTATAACGCGATTAAAGAACAACAACAACAAAAAAAGAAAAAAAGACGGGGAAATGGAAAATGGCGGTTAATTAAAATGGGAAAAAAGAAGGAAAGAAAGAAGAACGGGAACAGCTAGGGGAAATCGCTGTAAATTAAGAAAGAAAGAAAGAAAGAAAGAAAGAAAGAAAGAAATGGCTAAAAAACGGAAAGAGAAACTGAGACAAATTAAAGAAAAGGAAGGAAGGAAGGAAGGAAGGAAGGAAGGAAGGAAGGAAGACAAAAAGAAAGAAAGGAAGAGACGATAGAAGTAGGAAGACAACAAAGGAAAATGGTGAACATTTAAAGAAAAACTACGAACCCAGGTGTGACAACAGAAGAATGTAAAACGACAATAAAAATGGCGTTAAATTAAAGGAAGAAAGGAATGAATGAACAAAAGAAAGAAAAGCAAATGCGTGTATAACCAAGATCAAACAGAATAACTCCACATGTATAAAACGCAATGGTTTATACATCACATTTTGCATTACCCTAGCATTGTAAGAGCTTTCGCCTCCCCACAAGGGCAAATTCAGCAAATTGCGGTTTAATATGGGCCCCTGTAAGTGTATATGTGATCAAGGACAAAAGTATGTCTGACACTAGTCACGAGAATTATGTAACTAGTGTCATACTAACGTCAGAAAACTCCTCTGAGCAACGAGGGATGAGTTGATGCAGGCTTGGAACCCCAGGGATTTACACAACCGGACTGAATATCTTGCAAGGTTGTGGGGAGTACATACGCAAGCATAGTGGCCAACGACAAAGGTTGCCCGCAACCACTCCCGTGTTGGCGTCGGTATCCAACGATCCCCAACTTTAATGTATTAGAGCGATTCTAATGCAAGGTTGAAATATTCAAGACTAGGCTATTCTCATTGCTTTTTTTTTAACTACCTAAAACAGAAACACAAAAGAAATTAGAGCACATACTACACTTAGATCTCAGACTGGGAAGCATAAAATTAGTTATTACCCACCTCCAGATGTACACCATAGATAAATACCAACTGAAAGTGACAAGTTTGATTTAATGTGGGGTGCTCATACCTACAGACCAAAGTCAAGATTTGCCGAGTCCCTGCGACCACTGTCGGTATCCACCAACCACTCCGTTTTAGTCCAATAAGCAAGGTGATGTTGCAGGTATATATGAGAACAAGTTTATGCTCTCCTATAGGTAATTACAACCAGGCACACTTGTTCAGAATATTGTTCGACACACTATGAGGGTCTGACTGTCATCAACTAAAAATTTCAGACATGATGCAAAGAAAGACATTGTAGGACAAGAAAGAGAACGAAAGCAACGACGAAAGGCAGACGAAAATAAGAGACAGATAAAGAAAAAGTCAAGTAAAGAATGAAGAAAAGATACTAGGTTCTGATGTGAGAACGGAGGCCGGTAATAATGTGCAGTCTGAATCTGGACAGAAGTGCCTATCCATATGTCACCTGGTGAATAAAATTTATCCAATTCTTTTATCAATTTCTAAGGAAGAATTCTTTTTGGTTTCCACCAGATGTTTCCTTCATTCGATTCAGGTTAGACTGAAATATTCAAGTACCTCGACGTATGGATCAGTTATAACAAATTTAGAATAGGAGATAAGGAAATTGAACATAAAATACATGGGTTAGAGGTCGATAGCTCAACTCTGTAAATTACTGTAAAATCAAAATACTAACCTGAAAACTCGATTCATGTTCGTTACATCAAGACATTCATATCGATATCAGGCAGGGAACAAAACCTGTTCAGAAATATCTCAACTGTCGGCTGTATACTCCAGCATTCTTAGATTAACTATTAAAAATATGGCTTTGAGTGAGTGGCTTTGAGCCGTGGCTCTTGGCGAAGACTACACTTCTTCAACTTTGTGAATTGGCGCTACACAATCACAAGCAAGGAACTGTGTCAAATAACATAAACCATTTTACTTGAGAACTTTCAACATCAGCAACAACCGTCTGCTGGTCTAACTAGTACCTTGTTTACTGTCGTTTATATATATATATATATATATATATATATATATATATATACAAATGAATAAGGAACGAAGAAAATATTTACAACGTTCAAATCATTAACTTAAAACAGTGCTCAATATACAAATAGACCAATGAATATTTATTATAAATTATACTTTAGAACACGTACTACAAACGTGTACATTCTGTTTCGACAATGAAAGAACAATATCTCATCAGGTAATAATGGTAATCTCTGAGGGGTTTGTCAATGAGAGGTGCAGTATTTAGATTTTTAAATCCATACGTAACTTTAGTATTGGAAACACCATAGCCTTTAATGAAAAAATGCGCCATCCATTTCATCTTTCGTATGAGGTCTTCAGTCTTTAGGACCAACTTCTGAAAGTACTCCTGTTTGTTTGGAATAGGAATATTTTTCAGGGAAATGTCGAAATTAACTTTATCCATGTTCAAATTTATATTAATGGCAAAAGTGCTCAACTTTATATAGGAGCAGATTATCCATTACTAACTACATGATGAGAAACATTGATCTTTCAATGTCAAAACAAAATGTACACTTTTATAGTAGATTGTAGTTTGCACGTGTTCCAATATATATATTGAAAAAGGGTTGAGCGTTATGGATTTGTTTAGACTCTTGTTCATGCTAGACAACACGCTTCCTATCAAAAACTGTAACTAAGTTTTACTCAGCATAGTTGCAGTATAAACCACACGTGGGCTCTGTGGATGTTAAACAAACGCAAATGTGCCTGACCAGGCGTCTAAAAATTAGCTAGCTGCCCTGGTTAACGGATATCCTCGAATACGAGTGTCCAGCCATTATATATATATATATATATATATATATATATATATATATATATGTCTGTGTGTGTTTGTGTGTGTAAAATTTTCAAATATAAATAAAATATACCAATAAAAAGACAATATGAGAAAAGACAAAATAAAATGCTTGCGTTTTCCATAATAAAGCCTATTAGAGGGAAAAACTGTGTCGCTAAAGAGAGTTTTCTTATATATATATATATATATATATATATATATATTATTTAAACCCGAGGAACCTTTCGGCCAACTCTTATCAAGGGTTCTCGTTGACTTTAATTTTAAGGGAATTAAGGAAAAGGACAAGGCAAAATAAATTACTTACAATGCTGGGAGATGATGGAACTCGTTTAAAAATAAATTTATTGAAAAAACACATAAAATGTAAGGGGGGTGTACACATGTAATTCCACAAGAGTGTTTAAAAGTGAAAAAATGTTACACTCACAGACTCACCAGCAATTGTAAGGAGCGTAAAAACCGCTCTTTCTGTCTGCACAGGCTCGGCTGTTGAATTTTCAAGCAAATTGCTTCCAAAATACGTAGATCATGTGTAGACCGAGCGCTGTGCAAGACAGTAAACCAGCTGTCCTCATATGCCGAGGCACACACTTGATTGTCCAAAAGATGTCGGCCAATAACGGAATCCAGAACAGATTGTGTTGTTCTGATAGGTCTGAGAGAGCCACTGGAACGTATATTAGCGGGGACGTGTTGTGAAATCCGCGTCTCCAACCTCAGATCGGTACGTCCTATGTATGCCGCATCACAACAGCATTTAAATTCATAAACAATGGAACTTTTTCGAAAATAGGACAACCTATCTTTACTGAAGGAAGGAAACACAGGTCTAGTCTGAAAAACAACACGTAACTGCACCGCAAAATAACAGGACGAAACACGTGCCGAAACTCTGTCGGCTACAGTTTGACATCTTCTACCAAGCCAAGGTATTTTCAGATACAAGGGACAGCGGCTAGGTCCTTCAACCTTAGGTTCTTTATAACGTTTGATCATGCGATCAATTACCCGTTTCACCACATTAACCGGGTACCCGTTGCCTTCGAAAATCTCCTGCAAGCGAATTATTTCACTTTCTAAACATTCAGGAGAACAAATATTCAAGGCACGGTGAACCAAGGTTTCTATCAGACCCAGTTTACGAGACTTAGGGACAAACAATTTCCAATTAGTATACAAACCAGTGAAAGTTGGTTTACGAAAACAGAAGTCACGAAAGCACCGCCCCGCCGCTGAACAAGGACATCTAAAAATGGGAGACATCCATCCCTTTCAATCTCCATGGTAAACTGAAGGGAAAGATGTAAAGAATTTAGCTGAACTGAAAAATGTTCAGCATCAATGGCGCTGTCAAATAAAGAGAAGGTATCATCAACATATCGCTGATATATCAAAGGTTCAGCTACCCTCTGAAATAGCAGACGCTCATGAAATCCCACAAAAATATTCGCAAGGACAGGACCCAAAGGACTACCCATAGCAACACCGTCCGTCTGCGCAAACATTGTCCCGTCAAAGCTAAATTCAACCCCCTCAGTTGCCAATCGCATACATTCCAGGAATAACTCCTCGGGAATTGCCGCGGCACCTAAACTCCCTCTATATAACATGTCTACACAAATGTTAATAGTATCGTTTAATGGAACATTTGTGTACAAACTGACAATGTCAAAGGAGACTATAAATTTATCCCTAGATGAAAACTCTAAGTTTCTAATGAAACTAGAAAATCTGAAGGAGTCGATGATATTGTACGCAGACAGAGCAAGAGACACAGGTTGGAGAATCTCAGCCAACCACTTAGCCAACTCATGTTGTGCGGAGCCCACCATAGACAAAATAGGTCTGAGTGGGACTCCGTCTTTATGAACTTTTGGAAGGCCATACATTCTAGGGAATTGCGAGCCCACGGGTTTGATCCTACTATAGATGTCCTTAGAAATTAATTTGTCCTTATACTTGGACAACAGTCAACGTTGAAGTTTGGCTTCTATTTTGCCGGTGTTATCGTGAGTATCGGCTGGACCGAAAACTGTAAATTTAGATGGATCATCCAATATATTATGCATCTTTGCAATATAATCCGATCTATTCAAAATCACGACACCGGCACCCTTGTCTGGCTTGGTGATATAAATGTCACCCCGCAAGCGTAAAGCTCTAATCGTTTGAAAATGAATACTGCGCCAGTCGAGAGAATCTTTCTCGCAACCTAGCGCAGAATATTCAGTGGCAAACTCAAACAACCTAGTTTTAACCTCAGAACACTTCTCGACGGACTTAGGAACATGATGGATGATTTGAGAGTATAACAACTCAAACTCAGAAAAGATCCGTTACTTATTAACAGCAGAGGGAGGAATACAAACTTCCAATCCACGGGATAAGCTCAATACCAGTGAGATTAATATTGGAATAATTGAAAATGTGTAGATCACCTGACACAGAACCAAACCGTCTGGTGATTAAGTATTCTAGGTACTTATTATTTCTCCCATTTGCAGATTCTTCCAACCGAAACCTGCAATTAACTAAAAAGCGAGAGAACCGGAAATAATCAAAGAAGCTCATTTCTGTTTTGATTTTGTTCAAATTTGAACGAAAAGAACGTAAGCACCCATTTGAGCGATCAAACAATTGATCAAGCTCATACTTAACTAAAGAATGTTCAACTGAGGTATTAGTGGCTTTAATTCTGGCTAACCGCTTCTGAATATAAGAAGGCACGACACCACAAGACAAACAAGATTTGAGAAAAGATCTTCTGTTTCTCAAATTATTCACCCTGTGTCATTCTCTTACAACCTGATTAATCTGGCCGATGATTTTTCCGGGCCTGTGCAGACAGAAAGAGCGGTTTTTACGCTCCTTACAATTGCTGGTGAGTCTGTGAGTGTAACATATTTTCACTTTTAAACACTCTTGTGGAATTATATGTGTACACCCCCCCTTACATTTTATGTGTTTTTTCAATAAATTTATTTTTAAACGAGTTCCATCGTCTCCCAGCATTGTAAGTAATTTATTTTGCCTTGTCCTTTTCCTTAATTCCCTTAAAATTAAAACCAACGAGAACCCTTGATAAGAGTTGGCCGAAAGGTTCCTCGGGTTTAAATAATATAAGGTCTGTTTTTTTTTAAAGCCATTAGTAATTTCTGTGGGTACAAATAGTTATCTATCTATCTATATATATATATATATATATATATAACAGAAATAGCTGTTGTTCCAACGAGAGAAATTGGTATAGAAGAGAAAGTGCGAGAAGCCGTGAACGTTTTGTTTAAAGTTTAGATTTATTGTTGTTATTATTATTAATATTACTTGCACTTTGTATGATATATTAAGTGTCCATAATGGTATTTCTGTCACTACACGTGTTTCGAGTCTAAAGTTGACTCTCTTCAGGTGAATAAACTTATGACTTCACATATCGAGATCCGTTTGTTTTCTGATAGCCAACGTATCGTGTATAAACAGATAAGTGGTGAGCAAGTCAGAAAGTTTATATATGTGCGTGTCTTTTGTTTTTGTATTTTTATTTTTACTTTCACATGTTAAGTCTTACCCGTCACCTTTCGTTGGCTATAAAATTTTTTTACACTAACTTGCAAAATTTGATTTTCTTTTTATAATTCAATTGTTTTCAGCGATTTTGATTCAGTTCTACTTTACGGGTCATCTGGGTGTTTTTTTTATTGTTTTTGGAATACTATTTGAATTTCGTGTTTTTTAAAATGTTTTTGATCGCGTTTGAATTTAGTGTGCCTGTATTTATTTTATTAATATTTCTCCCTGTATCATGAGCGTGTCATAATCTGTATTTTGGTAGATAGGCATTACTCTGAATTTACCTCCACTGCATTCATGTAAACGTTGGGAAACCTACAATTTCCTGTTATTGGTTAGTTTAATGTTACTTCCGTATAAGGCTACTCTTTTATTCAGGCCTTGTGACGCCCCCACGTATATTTTTGCACATTTTAGAACATAAATATGTTTTTAAAATTGCAGCTCAGGTTTTTTTTTTTTTGAATGTAGATGTGCTTACGAACTTGAAGTGTTTTCTTCTGTTATTATGTTGCAATTTTTTGTTGCATTTTGTAACCAAAATACGATAAAAAAGTATATATATATATATGTGTGTGTGTGTGCGTGCGCACGCGCGTGTGTGTGTGTGAAATAGTGGTTAAAAGTATAGAAGTATACAATAAGGAACAAATGGGAAACATTTACCATGTTTCGCTTTTATTTAAGCTTCATGAGAAATAATTTGAAATTTCCTAAAATTTCTGAATTTCATTTAAGCTGTAGCTAATGTTGAAAGTTTTTAAGTAAAATGGTTTCTGTTATTTCATACATTTCTTTGTTTGTGATTCTGTTGCGCCAATTCACAAAGTTTTCACCAAGACCCACAGACGTCACCCGCCCAAAGTCATGTTTTAATCATTGATCTAAGAAAGCTGAAATATAAAGTTGATAGTTTAGATATTTCTGAACAGGTTTGGCCCCATGCCTGATATCGATATGAAAGTCTTGATCTGACGCGTCTATTTAAAATGCATGAATTGAGTTTTCATGTTAATATTTTAATTTTACACTAATTTATGGTGTTGAGCGCAGTTGAATTTTCTTTATGTCCTTTACTAAAGTTGTTATAACTGATCCTTACGTTGAGCTTTTTGAAGATCCTTCAATATTTCAGTCTAACCTGAATCAAATAAAGGAAAAATCTTGTGGAAAACAACAACAACAAAAAAAAAAAATTTCTATAGAAATTGAAGAAACTTGGATAAACTTTTACTATCTAGTTTATATATAGTGAGGCACTTCTGTCCAGATTCAGAATAAACATTATCGTTACCTATTACCGGCCTTCGAGCTCGGATCAAACAATTTTCTTCATTCCTTACTTTACTTTTATATGTCTCACATATTCCCCTGTCTTTCGTCCATGTCATCGTTATTTTTCTCGTCCTATAAAGTGTTTCCTTGCTTAATGTCTGAAATTTTGAGTTTGAGAGGAGCCAGTCCCCCAAAGAGTGTTGAACCATCTCCTGAACATGTGTACCTAGTTGTAATTGGCTACAAGAGAGAGTAAGCTTGATTCCATATATATCTGCGATAGCACCTTGCTCATTCTACTAAAAATAAGGGGTTTGGTGACAAGCTTTCCTGTCCATTGAGCCGAGAAAGATGATGTATACGGCAGAGAGTTTAAATATTTTTGTCTTACGATACAGAATTTATATTTTATAATTTATTTCAATCGATAGCACAACCGGCTGCTCGGTCAATGAATGTTTCCTTATAAGGAAACGGTTAATATTACCATTACCATTACCATTGTATCTTGCGACACTATTTTTTTTATTTTTGATTCCCGAAATAAATCACTTTTTCATCGCTTGTGACGTGTCCAAAGATAATGTTTCTGTGACGAGCAAGAAGAAAAGAATAAAATTTAAATGCAGCTAAATGTTTGTTTCGGTGAGTTTAAAAGAAACACATTTTCCCTCTTTCTGATTTTTCTAAAGTTTGTAAATAATGTAATACAGTTGAATGATTGCACTAAAATGAAGAACTGAACAAACATAAAAGACACTCCTTATGTATTCATGACACTGTGCAAACTATATATATATATATATATATATAGTTTGCACAGTGTCATATATATATATATATATATATATATATATATATAAGTATATATATATGTGTGCGTGTCACAGTGTCATATATATGTGTGTGTGTGTGTGTGTGTGTGTGTTAAAAAAATAATTGCGTGCGTTTTTATGTAACGTCTAAGTAGACGAAACGATTCATTGTAGCCAGAAGTATTGAATTAAGGTAACCTTAAAATGCGCTAAACAAATCTTAGGTGATTTGTAACCAACTGATAATAATGTGCGGTCTGCGTCGCGCTGAAGTGGAAAAAAACGATTTTTCAAGCCAAATGAATATTAAACCATATACAGTACTATAACGTATTAATTTATAAACTGATTTGCATATAAGTAAAAAGCATGTGTGAAACAAACAGTTTCTCTTTGTCACAAAGATGTTTCTTCGCAGCTATTGGCTGACTGGATTCTCATGGCTTGAGCTGGAAACAAATCTATAAGGTAAAATTCTAAGCACATTAAAGAGGGCTTGTTAGAATATAAGTAGTAAGTCATTTTCTAAGTGACGCTTAGATGTGGCACAAAGCTGAAACTATGGGACACCAGTGAGGATCGAACTTACTACTCAGTTGTACCTGGTTCTAGCGAGACATTCTTGCTAACCATTACACTACACCGAGGTGACCCAGAATATAAATAGTGGATACACAACTCCTACTATGGCTAATGTATAACTACTAAGCCACCGCCTCTAATGATTTATTTGGATGTGCAGTTACTAATATGTTTCAAGCAAAATTTAAATAAGGATCAGACAGTGGTAGATTAGAATTCTGGAATAGATAACGAGGAAAGACGGTGTGGTGAATTTGGCATTTTTATGGCAGACTAAAGTAACGTTAACTATGAGAGAGCGAATTCAATGAAAATTAGATCACGATCATAATATTCTCTATTGATACTCTATTGATACTCAGAGGTCAGATTAAAAGAAAGAGAGAAAAGAGAAGCAACGCGTAACATACTTGATAGGTTTGAGCAAATGAATGCTAGAGCGGAGCTTGGGAGAAAGCTTGTTAAGAGCTACTAGGGATAGGGAGAAGTGGAAGGCCATGATCGCCTACGTCCTGAAATGACGCGGCATATATATATATATATATATATATATATATATATCTGTAAATTCAGATCATATTTAGGGGAGATAGCTATTTCAACATGTCAGTTCGAGACATGCATTGTTAACCTCGTTCAATCAAGAAATGGAGAAAAATTCTTATGCCGGAAGCAGGGGCTAGTAAAGGAAGGATGGGGAATCTTGGTTACTATAGGATTAAGCCGAGGGGAATCGTAGTAGTAAATTTCCTTTTGGTAGTGGAAAGCATGTGGTTTGACCATTGGGTTAGTAGTGGTAGGTAGGAGGGAAAAGATTACTGATTCACTTAGTTTTAAAATCTAACTTATGTAAAAGGCAAATCCTATTATGAATAAATGGAAGGTGATAATTATTGAAATTTAAATTTATTACGGTGACGACATATACTAATGATTTCTTTACCTCTACTCAAAAGTACATTCTGATATCGAAATTTCAAAATCTTAATTTTTTTCTGTAAAACACGGATTACATCTATCACTTAAGCTATTAGTAGTACGTACCACGCCGATCAGCTTCCACTTTATCTGTGTTATACATGCACCTTCAATTCCCAGTATTTTCAGGAGAGGGTTGTCTGATACCTTAAATTAGGGTTAGTAAAGGAGTGCCTGTGTGTATAAAATCTTTGTTTCCGAATTACTACCGAAATTTTGATGTAAACATTATATTTTTCCTTCTTTTCCTTAGGATAGATGTTAGCTTGATAGATCACATTTGTAGATCTACATTTACTTTCAATGTGTATATATATAT
>JBBBDQ010001890.1:202500-225000 GCA_037127315.1 Ascarosepion bandense
GGGTTCGCAAAAGAAGGAAAGAGAATTGTAACTAAAAATTAACAGAATATGTCCAGCGTCTGTAATATATAAAACTTTTTTCTTTCTTTTCTTTTCTTTTTCCCTCCCTTCCTTCCTTTATCTCTCTTATCTCCCACCTTTTTTCCGTGTTGCTTAACCTTACATCAATTCAACACGGCCGTCTGTTAATTTTTAGTTACAATTCTCTTTCCTTCTTTTCGATGTCTATTGTTTCTTTTCTTGTTTATTTGATTTGATTTTGTTTTATCTTTTTCTTTTTTCTTTTCTTTTTTTTTAATTTCTTTGCAAATCTATTTAAAAAGGAAAATTAGACTGATTTTTCTCCAGTTTCTGAAAGGATTTTTCTCTTGCTGAGATGATGTGTTATCCCCCGTGGGGATCTTCATATCGAAATGGTCATTCAACATCATTGAATTAATCCTTTTTTAATTTATATTTGCTCTGTAATATTTTATTACATGGAGCTCTCTTCCTGTATAATTTTTTAATATTAAAAAAATTTTTCATAATAATTAAGATCGGGTTTTTGGAATTTACCTTCCTGCTTTTTCCTTTGGATTAAATTATCTGAATTAATATATATATATATATATATATATATATATATATATATATATATATAAAACAACGGTTATAATATTCAATCAATCAAGAAAAGTTCTTAACTTATCTGATTGACCGACTTTCAACCATCAGGATCATAATCATATTTATACCCTATATCTTTTTTATATAAAAAAAAATCCGATCACTCATTCTAACATTCAAATATCACATCTAATGTGTTATGAAGTGTATAAATAGAAAATCTAGTAACAAGTTTAATGGATTTATCAAATACCGGGTCCTGATAAACGATGTGATTTTATCTAGGATAATCAGATAAGCCACTTGAAATGTTCTTAATTTACCGAATATTATAGCTCTTGTTATCTATTGAGCATTTTTGGTAGAAGTTCTGCCAACCTTGAAATAGCAAGTCGGCTAACAAGACAAGTCACTTTGACTTTCTTAAATTATTTAAAATTATAATTTTAGTTATCTGTTAGGGTATTTTTTCAGAAGTTACGCAAGCAGGAAAATAAAAATAAATAAATAAATTTTAACTAATTCTAAATTTAAATATTCTGATATTTCTATTGCAACTTTATCGTGTTAAGTGTTCCTATTTGGAAAGTTATAAATAGTGCCTGTTTGTTCAGAAAACATAAATATGAGACCTGATAAATGTTCAAGTAGATTTATCAAACATCACGACCTGGTGAGCGTTTCGATGCGAAACTCTTGAGTCGGTCAGTTAAATAAGTTACTTAAACATTTATTGAATACCTATGTCCATATATATATATATATATATATATATATATTCTTCATTTGTAACCAAGTTATTATGAGACCTAGGTTTTTACCATCAGTGGTGTCTTCAGGCAATTAATATTGAAAAGTTCTAAAATATAATTGTATTGAACACTTTTTATATAAATGTGAACTGCTTTAATTCTATTATGACCAAAAACTAAGCAATTAAACAATCAATTTACCCTGACGAGCCGTAGAGTGAAACCTAGGTAGGTTTGTTGGCTCAGGTTTAGATTTTCTGTCTTTGTTGCTCTACCTTCGTATTGAGCGCTTTAGTGTTAGGGTTTTTGTCTTGGGGTTTTTTCTTTCTTACGGGTACTTGACTTTTTGTTCATGTGCTTCGTTTGTTTCTTTCTTTACTTCCCCCTCTTTTCCCTCCGGGTTTGTCCTCGGTGGGTTGTTCAAGATGATTTAAATTATAGCTTAGTTAGTACTAGGTTTGGCAGAATTAGTTCTGTTAGTATTAGTATTGTAATTACTATAGTTAATTACATATATATATATATATATATTGTCATCCGCAGACAGAACCGCCTCGCTGTATCACAGCTCATCAGTACGGTTAGACTCCGATTGCTCCCTAACCCAGGCTCGAAACCCGACCGAATTGGCGTCAGTCGGCGACTCTACCTGAGCGACGGAGCGTTCGTTGGAAGCAGGCAGTCTTTTTTAGCGCATATCATATATAATTAATTATAATTAATTATTACTCTTTAGAACATGTGCAAACTACAAACTACTACAAAAATGTACATTTTGTTTCAAGATTGAAAGAACAATGTCTCATCAGGTAGTTAATAATGATGGTAATAAACGTTTTATTGAAAAAAAAAAACTTCCTTTTATTTTTGGAAATTTTTTTGTACGAGGTAAAATGATATTAAAAAGGGAAAAAACTAGTCTCTTCGTAGCTATTTATATATCTATTTTAGTTGATTTTGATCTATCCCAGTCTATTCCGATGATTATACTATAGATTATTGCTATTACTTATATCTTGTTCCTGTGGGTAGGTTACATGCATTATGGAAACAGTAAAAACTGACAATACTCTCAATAAAGTGCCAATTAGAATAATCATACCAGCGAGAATTCTGAAATTTATAAAATAAACGTGCCGGTTCAAATAAACTTTTCATCGGTAATTTTGTCTGCTCAATGTAGAACAAATCAATTGCGCCGTAAATAAAAACTATTTTAAAAATAATATTCTCACCGCGCCGTTTAGGGAGGCGGAATTTGAAGAAATCTTTTGTCTATACTTCTGAGATGAGATAGTATTTACATTATTCGGACTGTTATCCTCATTTTTTATTGCCATATTCACGACTTTTCAGCCGTTGTACGCTTCGGCCTTTTTCATGTGATTAGAATTTTGAACCGAACCCTTTACTTCGATTACTGGGTTATATTGTTCTCGTTCCATGAACCATGTCACTTGCTGATGTCTTAGCTTTCTCTCTTTAACTCAATTTATTTGTTCAATACTGCTGTAGCCAGGTATTGAAATTACAACTCTTTGGGCCAAGTCAATGGATCTAACCAATGCTTTTATCCACTATGTCCTCGAGGACATCAGTGATTGAATTTTTAGGACTTAGAATAAATTAATTTAGGGAATTTTTAGAATAAATTAATCATACCGCCCCCTGTATTTGGTATACCAGTGTATCTAATGAATCTTGATAAAGCTATCTTGTTAACTTGGTGCTGAATGGTGCGGTACGCCGGGAGTTGGGCAGCGGGGTGAGCTCCCACTGTTCTTATAAAATGACTCCTGATGGCTAGTGTAATTTTACACCTCTGCCGCACAAACTCCTACCCTGCGTCCACCCCGCTTTGGTCATGACGTAAGCTGCCGGATGCAGCTTACGTCATGTCCAGGACCTAAAATAAAAGAAAATGATTCCAATTTTTATTATATTAATTATTTTCCTGGTATAATTGAGTGAGAAGCACACCTAGAAACACAACGGCCATTTTCATGGATACCTATTTCTACAAAATACATATGAAATAAAAGAGTTTGAGTTTGAGTACGAGTTTTCTTTGACGGCATATCAATCTCTGTGGGTTATTTAAAGCCAAAAAGGTGAGGTTTTAAGGTATTTTTAGTCAGATTTTAATAATTTCTTTTGTTTTTATTCTTTTTTTATTTTAGAAAACTGAAAATGTTTTTTAGTTTTGTATTCAAAAATGTTTTGCTGAGAATAATTTTTTCCTTCAAAAATGTGTTATGGTAATTTTTTTTTCCTTCAAAAATGTATATTTTTCTATAAACGTCTGTTTTTGTGTATATGTTTCTATAAAAGTGCATTTTTATACTTTCATAGTGTTTTGACACCAGTTTGTGGATTAACTATTTGCCATTGTTGGGACCCTAACAGGTGCTACCACTCCGGGTCAGAGTGTATCTGAGAACGACAGTAACTAAGAGGTGGTTCCATGCTCCTCACAACATCCCATTCAGAGGCCCTGCTGTTGAATGCAGCTTACCGTCATGCCCAGAACCTAAAATAAAAGAAAATGATTCAAACTTTTATTATATTAATTATTTTCCTGGTATAATTGAATAATACTATGAATGTACAAATAATATTTTTTCGAGTCATTACTATATAGTTATATGTCAGAAACATGATAGCAGTCCCTGGCAAACGGAAGAAGACATATTATGCACTTATGAGCAGCTTTAAAATGAATCCCGTCCCAGTGTTTAGTATAAATAGACTTAAAATGACGATGAAATAAGACATATCTGACAGATATATATATATATATATGCGGGTACTTAGCGTATCTTATCTCAGCTGGATTGGAAAGCTTCCCTCGCCGGTCCCTCGCATATTATAAATGAAAACAAAATGCCTGTATATCACACCAGAAAGTTTGAGGAGCATTAAACAACTTTCAAATCACAGCATTACAGCAGAGAGCAAATTTACACACGAAAGTAAATTTTCAAATAATAAATTGCAGACATTCTGATTGGTTAAATTTAACCGTAGGTAAGCGTAATGGTAATGATAACTGGTTCCTTATGTAAAAACGTTCATCATTCATTGACCGTGCTGCCAGTTTTATTGTACTTTGAAATTTATAAAATCCTTTTACAGAAGCAATTTTAATTATTTATATTCTTAGGACTATTGTCCTCATCTTTATTGACGTTTCAGTCGTTGTACGCTCCGGCCTTCTTCAGGTGCTAGAAATTTCGCACCAAACTCTTTATTTCGATCAATGGAATATATCATTCAGGGATCAAAATAAAGTGTTTGGTTCAAAATTCCTAGCACCTAAAGAAGGCTGAAACGTCGTAAATATGGCAATAAAGATGAGGACAATAGTCCGAAGAATGTAAATAATGTAAATACCACATTATCTCAGAAGTACAGAAAAATACAAAAATTTTTTTTCCAAAAAATCTTTTTGAAAAAAGTTTTTTTCCAAAAAATATTTTTTCAAGCCCTCTATTGTCACCCTTTCCAGTATGGAAGGGTGCTTCCTTCCTAACCTTTTGTTCGAAGTAGTGTAGAATGCAAATATCTTGATCATGTCATTATTTCCTCTTCTGCTTAGACTACCGGCCATAATAATTAGGCCATCCCAGTTTTAAAATGAATGATGTATTTCATACTATTTTTAATATTTGTTACCAAGTGGATAATTCTAAATGAAAACAGAATGGTTCTTTGGACGAGTGGCAGCTAGGAAGCCATTGCTTCGGCCAGCCAATAAGTAGAAGAGACTAGCATGGAGAAGAGAACACAAAAACTTGACACCAGAAGAGTGATCAAAAGTGTTGTGGACTGATGACTCTAAGTTCTAACTGTTTGGGAGTAAAAAGAGGGTGTACATGCGGAGGAGGGTCGGGGAGCGAGTGAAAGATGAGTTTGTACAGTCATCGAGGAAACATCGTGGTGGATCCTGCATGGTTTGAGGCTGTTTTGCGGGCACGAGTTCAGGTGACTTGGTTGAAGTAAAGGAGACTATGAAGAAAAAACAATGCCATTCAATCTTACAAAGATATGCAATTCCATCTGGATTTCGTATTGTAGGTCACAATTTCATCCTCCAGCAGAATAACAACCCAAAACATACTTCTAAATTGTGCCAAAATTATTTAAAATTAAAAAAAAATGCTGGAGGGTTAAAAGTTATGTGTTGGCCACCTCAGTCACCAGGCCTCTCACCATTTGAACTTGTATGTGATGAGTTGAACAGGAGAAGTAAGAAGAAACCGCTTAGTAATGTTCGGAATTTAGTTAGGTGTCTAAAGGATGCCTGGAGTGAGTTGTCGGAGGATTATTTTAAAAGAATTGTGGCAAGAATGCCTAGAGTGTGTGCAGCCGTTGTGAAGACAAAATGAGGTTATTTCGATGAACCTGCAATATAGTTAATTATTGAATATTTATAACTTCATTTGATGCACATGTTATTGTGCAGTATTAACAAACGAACCATTTGATTTTCATTTACAATTATTCACTTGGCAATAAATACTATAAAATAGTATAAAACACATAATTTCTTTTTAAAAACACTGGGGTGGAATAATAGTTATGGCCGGCAGTGTAGTTGTTACCAATGTTAAAAGACCTCCAGTAATGTGGAGTCTATTATTTGGTGCATGTTTATTAGTGATCAATCTACGAGGTTCGAAGAAAGATTGCCCTCGCTAAGATCTACTGACTTTATTCCCAGTAAGTCATTTTAAATCATTGTTCTGAGGAAGCGATTGTTTAGAGCTAACAATTTAGACATTTCTGAACGAGCTTGGTAGCAAGCAGGATATCTGTATGAACGTCTCGATCTGACGAGTTTATTTAATGATTCGAGGTTTTTATGTTAATCTTTTTGATTTTGTAACATTTTGCGGTGTTGGGGAAAACGACTCCTAGAGTAGTCTATTCTTTGTTTAGTTTCATTATCTCTTACACTTGTTAATTTTCTAAGCGCCGCTTACATGTGGCACAAGGTCGAAAGTATGGGGTATCCAGTGAGGATCGAACTAACTACCCAGTTGTAATAGGTTCTCACAAGACAAGTTTGCTAACCATTACACCATACTAGATTTGTTATATTTGATCCATACACAGAGGCATTTGTAGTGTTTGGTGTTTACAAATTCAGTTATCAGAATGAAACCTGCGTATTTCGAAGAATTACACACAGAGAAAAATTAGGCTACACGCATGCGCAACTACACACAGAGGTATAAAGAAGTAGTAGCGAATTTCTATAATGGACGCGTAACCATTTGGTTTCATCGGTACGATAAAATGATAGGTCAATGATCTTCATCAAAAAACGAATGCCTTTCATTTGTCAGGACTGAAAAACTTGTCAATTTGGCAATTAGGAAGCCAATAAATGTACAAATGGCTCCCGAGAAGAATCGAATGAGTCTACATTTAAAGGAAGCAGACAAGATAAATTTTTGGAGATGTTATTTGATATGGGGTAGGTTGGGTAACATTTCAAGCCAAACGAATTAGTAAGAAATATTTTATTCAGTTTGCTTCTAGAGTTATTTAGTGAGAGGGATGTGTAATAGAAAACGAGGTGGGCAAATTACTTTCAGGTTTCCGATGGCAAATAAATAATTCCGGAGTAAATCAAAGGGTCATGCCGGTGAAAGAACATCGGCAATATATATATATATATATATATATATATATATATATATATATATATATACTTGTTGGAGAGATGTATTACAGTTGTGCAAATTTAGATTTACAATGGACAATCTGAATAAGAACAATTTATCACATTTGGTTCTCATCTATCTCTCCCTCGCTATCCCTCGCTATCTCTTACTCTCTTTCTCTCTCTCTCTCTCTCTCTCTCTCTCTCTCTATATATATATATATATATATATATATATATATCAGTCTGTTTTTTCTATCTATCTATCTATCTATCTATCTATCTATCTATCTATCTTTGTTTATAGCTTTGATAACCACGAATAGACTGTCATTGGACATATGTGCGTGTATAGGTATGTGCGTGTTTATGAATGTGTGTGTGTGTGTGTGTGTGTGTGTGTGTGTGTGTGTGTGTGTGTGTGTGTGTGTGTGTGAATGATTTTATGTATACTCATGCATATTCTCGGGCACTCGGCATTTATGGTATGTTTTTAATTAGAATCATTGTGTGTATATACAACAGTCTGAATTATAATAGAAAGGATATATATATATATATATATATATATATATATATATATATATATGTATGTATGTATATATATATCATTTTTTCTTTTTCACTGCTCGAGGACATAATTATTGCAAAAAAATAAAATAATAAGGCACTGTTAAAGAGCAAATACGCGGCAACAGCGTTTATAACTGGTAGTAAAAGTTAATAACTGACAGTAAACAGAATGATATAAGCTGAGTCTGTCCGCTATTTCCTCTTTAATGAACTGAGCCAACGCTGCTTCGCTATTGTCTCTCTTGTACTGTCTCTTTCTCTCTCTCTCTCTCTCTATCTGTCTCTCTTTCTCTGTCTCTCTCTATAAACGTGATAAGAGGAAAACACACACACACACACACACACACACACACACACACACACACACACATATATATATATATATATATATATATATATATAAATCCAAACAGAAAGTGACATTTAGGTAAAATCTCAAAACAGATCCTATTATTATTAATCTTATTAATATTAAAAATAATACAGGCAGAGGGTAAATATTATTATCTATATACAGAGCCAAATATGTAAATTTTCAAAAAACACTTTAAAAATTACGTGTGTCGTATGAACATTTCTGCGAGATTAAATTGCATTTAGACATATGCTTCTGTTAACATTTTGGTCGCTCACGCGGTGTGACGTCATAGAACCGCATTACAAATTTACGAAATGTGTCTGCTATTCGGTGACTGTTATCGTTACATAGCAATGTTTTTATGTCAACACAAGATAATATCATCTTTGATGGCGGATGTCTTTATGTTAAGGTTCCTTCAACCTCTCTGAAGATGGCTCATGTGAGCTGAAAGCTAATAACCAGCATAATAAAAAACAAAATATTCAGATGTTGGACAATTTTTTTGTATGTTTTTACCTGAAATTAAAGCCAAAATACAATGTTTAGAACGGCTCATGATTAGACATAATAGACATTGATTGTCTGTTATATTTAACAGTATATGTTTAGAAAATTATCTGCTGCCTCGATACACTATATATATATATATATATATAATGGTCTTCATTATAATAGGGATTCTTCTTCATATCATCAGAAGGCAGGATAAAAAGAATATTGCACCTTAGTGGCTGCTAAAATTCTTCAATGAGTATGACAACATTATTAAATTTTGCATTAGGCATCAGCTGATATAAAATTTGTCTCCATTCTTCATTCTATTTTGGATTCCATCTTTGCACTAACGGAGGAAAATTATATTTTTATTCACCCGCCAGAAATTTAGGGAATATACCATAAAAGTTGTTATAATTCATATCCCGAGAAACTAATGCCTTCTGATTATTTTGAAAAACAAGCATAAATTTCTCAATTGGTGTTAGCTCGAACACCAAGTGATGCAGAAGAAAATCCCAAACATTTGTGCTACTTTTTTCTATTCTTTTTCAAATTTAACCCTTCTCATGCAGTCTTATAAAATAATTTAAATATAGCTACTAAGGTGAAAAGTGTTCTATTTAAAAATGGATACTTCTGAACCTTTGACAAGTTTTCATACATTCAACAAGAACAAAACACACACAGTATATATATAGTCATCCGCAGACAGATCTGTTACTCCGTATCACAGCTCATCAGTACGGTTAGACTCCGATTGCTTTTTTACCCAGGATTGAAACCCGACCGAAATGGTATCAGTCGGCGACTCTACCCCTGGGCTATGGGTGTTCGGCGGAAGTAGGCAGACTTTTTAGCGCATATCATTATACGCGCCCAATCGCTAATACATTTCACTGAATGAGCGATGCGTACCTGCCAGAGTAGCTACTGTTTATCAAAGTCTACTATTTTTCCAGAGTGCTCAATCAGGGTGTGAGTGCGTGATTATTTAATTAGTTAGGTTCTGGTCATAATAAAATTAGACTAGTACACAGTTGTATTAAAAAATGTTCAATACAATTATATTGTAGAACTTTCGAATATTCTTCATTTTTAAACGAGTTATTACGCAACCTAGGTTTCTACCATGTGATGTCTTCAGGCGATTTGTGAATCGCCTGAATACATCACATGATAGACTTTTTCTTCGCGTGAAGAAAAATTCACCTTAGGAAAAATTTAAAAAAAACGGAAGTCAATATATAAGTATGGCCAAAGATAGAAAAGAAAATAACAATTATGTAAGGAATGTAAAACTTTAGATTAATAATAGAAAATTAAATTACAAATAAATTCAAGATAGCAACATTACTTAGGTAATACTTCTGATAAAAATAAATTCATATATATATATATATATATATATATATATATATATAACGTAGAATACTTGGTTTATAAGTCGGGTAAATTCCGATAGAGACGAACTCTTAAGAAATTAACAGTAATATAATTTGGAAAAAAAATTTAGATATTCTATAATTTCATGAGTAATATGTATTTTGCATGCTGACCTCACTGCTTACAAATGATACAACACTTAATATTTTTAAAAAATCCAAAAAATAAATACACACAGACGCTCACGTCTCCATATCGAGAATAGACATTTGTAACGGTAATCTACAAAAACAATTTCTCGCTCATTCAGAAAATCCCCAAAGAGAGAAAGAAAAAGAAAAAGATAGACAATTGATAAATGGACAAAAGAAAAAGAAAAGAAGGAGAAGGAGAACAAACAGTATAAAGAGAAATTAAAGTTAACGTCTTAGATCGACAACAGCGTCTATTGCAATTCATCTGCTTTCTTAGAAAAACATGACATGGAAATTTAACTTTAAAAATTAGTCTTAAATATAATGTTGTATATTTACGGTAAAAAATAAAATTGTAAATCATATTTTCTAATACAAATTAAAATATAAACACTAGTAGTATTATATTATAAATATAGTTAAAATAATTAATACTTATAAATGAAAATTATAAATAAAATATAGAAAATTGATAAATAGAAAGAAAAGAAAGAAAAAGTAAAGAAAGGGAAGGAGAACGAACAGTATAGATAGAAAGTAATTTAAAGTTAACGTTAACACTGGCGTCTATTACAATTCATCTGCTTTCTTAGAAAAACATGACATAGAAATTTGACATGAAAATTTAGTTATAAATATAATGGGATATATTTACGGTAAAAAATAAATTGTAAATCATACTTTCTAAAACAAATTAAAATATAACCACTAGTAGTATTATATTATAAATATAGGTAAATAATTAACACTTATATAAGAAAATGGTAAATCTTAAAAAATATCTTAAATGATAGTAATAAAAATTAATGAAATAATAATAAAAATAATAAATATATATATAAAAAATTTAACACTAACAATAATAATAATATTATTATTAAAAAAGTAAAAGGGTCTTAAATAATATTAATAGGTTTATATTAATAATAATAATGTTAATAATAATAAATACATATATAAAAATTAACACTTATAACAAAATAATAATATTATTATTATTATTTAAAAAGATCGTAAATAATAGTAATAAAATAATATTATGAGAATAATAATAATAAAATAATAATAAAAACATATATAAAAATATTAAAACTAATAATAATGATATTATTACTATTAAAAATGAAAACAAATATTCAATAATAGTAATGAAATAATAATCATAAACAAAATAATATTATTAAAAAATATATTATCAAAAATTCAAAATTCAAAAAATTTATCACCAATAATAATATTTTTATTTAAAAAAAACCCATACATGCATACACATACATACCCACATATATATATATATATATAAAACTTATTTATAAATGGGACCTTGTCTGTGTGTGTCTGTGTGTGTCCATTATCTATAGACTCCGAAACGGCTGTAAGCGTCTGCAAGTGTTCTTAACTAGGTTTTGTATATATATATATATATATATATATATATATATATATATATATATATATATCTGTCTGTATATCCTTTATACAAATCCATAATTGTTTTATCCGATTATCACCAAACTGCACACAAATATTCTTTAGGTAGAGTCTGAGCTCCAGGACCATGGATTAGTTTAAAGCTTTCATTACACCCAAGCAACGGCGGGCTATACTGCTAGTATATATATATATAAACACATATATACATACACACCTACATACATACACTCATATATGCATATATACACATACATACCCCCACATTCATATACACATATACATACAATATGACAATCTAAAATATTATAAAAACAATACAATAATATAATATAACTATAAACATAAAAATTATAAAATATATTTCAGGGTAAAACGTTTCCAACGTTAAATTCCAGATTTTCCTCCAAAAGAAACCAACTTTTTAAATTAAATTAATTATACTAATTTAAATTATAATTTTGATCTAGCTAAATTATTTTATATTTATTCTTATCTCTACAATTAAATATCAATTCGTTACGTTGTTTAAGGAGTTTCTTTTGTTTATTGTATTTGATAATAATCAATTTCTCCTCCAGGCATGAATTACACCTATCCCTGAAGTTGTTGGGAGTGTTAGCGTATTTTATTATCCTTCATTTGACCAGCGGGGTAAATTCACCCTCCTTTATATCCCAGTAGTATTTCGCCAGGGCCAGTTTGATGTTTCAAGGAGGCGTTGGAAAACGAATGTCTGTGATTGTAAAGTCTCTGTTTCCAACCATCTGCAGATATCCCTATATAAACTCTTTTTCTGCTAGGGTCCTCTTCTGAAAAAATAGTGGATTTATAAACAGCCTTTTCAGAATTACACCTGCCATCAATGAGGTTGGTTTTATTGATGAAATTGCAGGAAAGTTTATTTTCCAGAGGTTTGTTATATAAGTCTTTAATTAATTTATTATTATGAGAATTAATTATGTTTTGCATCTTATTAGTGGTAGAATAACTAATTTTAAGAGTTTTTCTGTTGAATAATTTACTTCGGGGTTTGTTTTGGTGGAAGTGTTTGTTAACTAAAATTAAAAAGTATTTACTTATGTTTACATTGGACAACTTGCAGAAAGGAGGTTTGAACCATATTATTTTTCTTTTTCTAATTTTGCTTTTGTTTTCATTTTATTTTTATCTTTCAATTTTTCTTCGTATATTTCATCTTTAAAATTACTCTTCTTAAGGGCTTCATTGTATATTGTTTTATTCTCATCAAATATTTCCTTATTAGATGATAATGTATTAATTCTAATACTAACTATATTAGGTATTTGTTTAATGATAGATTTAGGATGATTAGAATTAACATTAATATAAATAGGGTATTGGTGACTTTTTGGTATGGTTTAAATGTATTATTGGACAGGTTAAATTATTAGAGCATTTAAAATTTTAGGCTTTAAAATCGAAATTTCGTCCAATCTCAAAATTGTTAATTTTTTAGATATTAGCTTTAATTTTGAGATTAGATGAAATTTCGATTTTAAAGCCTAAAATTTTAAATGCTCTAATAACTTTTTTTTTCGAGATTCTAGATATAAAAGGGCCATTAATATTAGGGATATACATAAAGCCATCATCTCGGTAGATACCTACTTGATTGGGATCAACAATTCTACCGAGAGTATATAATATATATATCGCTATCAGATCCACGATTTGAGCAGAATCATAAGCTCCCATTGGGACATCAAAACTATTTTTAATACTTTTAGTCCAGGTAGAATCATTGTATACTAGTATAGAATCTCCAGGAGTTAAAATTATATCCATTTCATTATTGGAAATATTAGTAAAGTTTTGTTATCACAGTTTAAACTATTAACTAATAAACCATACGAAAAAGAGGGATAAAAATCTACTATATCAAATTGTAAAAAAGAATTTTTTTCTTTATCAGGAATATTTTTGAGCCATGAAATGGTATCAGACGAATCTTTCCATAAATTAGTATGGAGACTCTCCTGTATGTATAGTATAATCTTCTTAAGTATATTGCTAAAAATTAAACCTAATTCAGTTTTGGAGGGGTTGAATAGTCTAGATTGAAGGTTGTTTTCAAAGTTAGGTTTGTGATCTTTAAAGAGTAAGTATGCGTTTTTAGTTTGGGTCTTTCCCATTCTATCTAATATCTATCTCATATTCTAGTCTAATATCCAGTGGATTGGCTAATGTAACGGTTTTTTTTATTAATTGTGCACATCATGTAATCATTATTATCTTTTTTTATATGTGCTAACTCCTTAATCAACGTAATGAATTAATATTTAAATGCAGGCATAAGAATAAATATAAAATAATTTAGCTAAATCAAAATTATAATTTAAATTCATTTAAATCAATCTAAATTATTTTAATTTAAAAAGTGTTTTTTTTTTTGTTTTTTTTTTCTGGAATTTACCGTTGGAAACGTTTTACTCCGAAATATTTTTTTATAATTATTATGTTTATAGTTATATTATATTAATACGTTAAAACTGCATTTAAATCGCCTACGCGTTTCGTCCGGTGATGGACTTTATCAAGGCAAAAAGACCAAATGAGCTTTATTCTAAATTCAGTCAGTTAAGTGCCATACGTGAAACACGCTTGGGCAATGATATCTCGAGAGAGACATGACTGACTGGAGAGAATAATATCCCGAAGTAGGTTGCCATTGTTTTCTGCAATAGACTGGTTGCCAGCCAAGGCTATAGAACGCAATCTGTCCGACTATTTAACGCATAAATGGAGGGAAGAGACGGATTAATACCTTTTCCTTTTGTGCGTAAGTGAATGCAATGGATTCAGCTGGAATTCGAACTCGGCTCCCGGATTTCTCGTTTTGAGCCGATATCCACTGTACCACAACGCACATCTATAAACAAACAGTGTTGGCAACTATAAAAACGCTCACAAATCATTCATAAAGATTAACAAAATATTTTAGTTTTAGAATTCCTTCATGTGTAGTGCAAAGTCACGAGATGTTAAAATGAAGAGAATTCGACCGTTTTTTTTTTGTTTTTGTTTTTTTGCTTATGGTAATTATACTAAAACAAACTAACATACATAATAAAAAGTCCAAAGAAAACGGTTAAATTCCCTTCATTTTAAGATCTCCTGACTTTGCACTACACATGAAGGAATTCTAAAACTAAAATATTTTGTTAATCTTTATGAATGATTTGTGAGCGTTTTTATAGTTGCCAACACTGTTTGTTAATAGATACATAATTTAGAATAAAGCTCATTTCGTCTTTTTGCTTTGATAAAGTCCATCACAGGACGCGTAGGCGATTTAATTACAGTTTTCCTCTTGTCTTCTTTTTATTTAACCATCCTGTCCTTAAGCTCAGATCACAACTGTGAATATGTCTTTACACACACACACACACACACACACACACACTTATATATATATATATATATATATATATATATAGAGAGAGAGAGAGAGAGAGAGAGAGAAAGAGAGAGAGGGAGAGATGATAATAGAGAAAGGTTGTGCTTCTTACAGATATATATATATATAGTAGGCCGATGAGTAAAATTCGAAAAGTAATAATAATGATAATAATAAGGCAGACAGAACAATCAAACAATCAAAGCTAATTGCCCAGACATCGTGATCAGAGATTACAAAAACAAAGTCTGCTTTCTTATTGAAATGGCAGTCTTTGCAGATAATGTGTATATGAAATCTTCAGAAAACTATCAAATGTTTTTATGAGTACAGTCCAGACAAAAGAAGAACTTTGTCCATGTAGCGCCAGTGATACTATGGGAGATAAAAAAAACACATGAAATGTAGTCATAACAACTCACCACTTCCAGTCTTTGGTCTTTTGCAGACTTGGTAGGTAATGTGGCTATAGCAGAAATTGAATTATGATGAAAATGACATCATAATAATATTTCTTGCATTAGACTATTTTGTACAGTAAGAAGACAGGCGTATCCGAACAGTTTTATGTCTCTATTTTGTCTAATGGCCTAATAATATACAATTATTATTATAACCAAAAATTCTTTTCTCTTTGCATTTGTTTTAGAATCGCATGCGGGGTCATAATCGGTGATCTAGGGTAAAAGAAGGGTGTGAGTTTTTGTTGTTTCCACTTAAAACTGATAGGACACCATATACAATGAAGAAGAATTCTTTGTAAGAAAATCACTTGCTGATCAGCTTTCATTGACGTATTTTTGTAAAGACTTTTTTTTGTCGAGATTCAAATGCATTGCTGGAAATATTTCTTTTAAATGATGTTTTACTGATAATTTTACTATAAACATGAATTTTTATACTTTCATAATGTTTGGACCTATAATTTCTGGGTGGGTAATAATTTGCCAATAGCTTGAACATTAGCAAGTACTAACACCGACGTCAAAGTGGAGCTGGGAACCACAGCAATTAAGAAATGGTTCCAAGTTAATCAAAACCCTTCTACTCAGAGGCCTTGCTGACGGATGTAGTTTACAGTCAAACCCAGGTTGCCTAAATTTTGGGTCCGTATGATTATGCAAGGTTTTAGCTTGGTAGTTACGTGTAAGCAGGTCTGGATCTTATGCAGCAAGAATAAATATTTCAGTCTCTCCCATACGTTCTGAACTTATTAGCCACAGGTGGGTTGAAAATTCATCTACATCAGTAATTTTGCTCCAGGGAAGGAATGTCTGTGAAGTGGCCTTTGGCTCTAGTTTTCTTCTATCCGTTTTATGTCTCATTTTTCTCTTATGGTTTCAGTTTTCTTTTGCGTCAGTTGAATCTACTTTAGAGCTATTTTTAAGATTTCACCCGAATTCTATTGCGTATTTTTATGGGCTTCTTTAGATACAGATTAAAGCTTTTTAGATGTTTCATGCTCCATTACGAGCTGTAACATCCAATATAATTCTATAGCTGCAATATATATATATATAAAATCCCATTGTTGAAATTTCGTAAGACAGTTTCAGTTGTATGTTGCCCCTACCCCCATTAATCTTTGGCGGATGCAGACGATCAACATCTGCCCAAGACTGACGCATGTGAGTTGCTTACGAATTTCTGAATCAATTTTCTTGATTTTTTTTAAGTTACAATTTATTAGGTTGAAGCTAAGACATTATAACTTCTTCTTCTTCGTCGACGTCTTCTTCTTCTTCTTCTTCTTCTTCTTATTATTATTATTATTATTATTATTATTATTATTATTATTATTATTATTCTGTCCTTTTGAATTTCACATTGACCTATTCTACTGTCATATGTATATATATATATATATATATATATATATATATATATATATATATATATGCAGTTTCAATTTGAGTTTGAGTTTTGTTTAACGGCATGTGGGTTACTCAATGGCAAAAAGGTGAGGTTTTGTAAATATTTTTTATTAGGTTATATTATATTATATTTTTATTATATTATATTAGGTTGATTTAGTCAGACTTTCTTCTAGTTTTGTATTAAAAAATGTATTACTGGTAATAATTCTTTTTTTCCTTCAAAAACGTATTCATGGTAATATTTATCCTTCAAAAATGTATATTTGTCTATAAATGGTTATTTTTATGTATATATTTCTATAAAAGTCTATTTTTATACTTTCATTATGTTTTGACCCCAGTTTTAGGGTTAACTATTTGCCCATAGCTGAGTCCCTAGCAGGCGCTACCACTCCGGGTCAGGGTAGATCTGGGAACAACAGCAATTAAGAGGTGATTCCATGCTTTTCATAACCTCCCAACCTGAGGTCTTGCTGCTGGATCCATTTTAACCAGAACCATATATATATATACGGGGAGACTGAAAAGTAACTCCATATTTTATGTATGAAATTTTAGCTAGACGAGAGAGCCCATCATACATAAACTAGGGAGTTCTTCAATCACCTGGCTTGCAAGCTTCTGTCATCACTCGGTGTTGATACCAGTGTCTATTCTGATATTTATATACTCATTGTTCCTTGATATTGAGCACTCTTACCCGTAAATATAGCGCACATTGAAACAATATAATTTACAACATACATACACTTATATATATTTGGGCACTTCGAGGTGGTGTAATGGTTAGCAAGCTTATCTTGTTAGAACCATTACAATTGAGTAGTGAGTTCGATACTCACTGAGTGTCCCATTCTTTTGGCCTTGTGCCACATCTAGGCTGCGCTTAGAAAATTGCCACACACACACACACACACACACACATATATATATATAGAATAAAAAGTGTGAGAAGCCGTGAACGTTTTCTTTAAAGTGTGTGTTTATTGTTTTTGTAATTATACAAGTTATGAAGCATTAATTGTCCATGACGCTACACGTGTTTCGAGTCTAAAATTGACTCTCTTCAGGCGAATAAATTCGTGGTTTTTACGTTTGAGTTTCTTCGAATATCTGATCGCGAGTTTGTTCTTTTTATAAAGTTAATATAAAGAATGGGAAAATAAATAAAAACAGTAAAACAAAATAAAGTAAGATAAAATTAGATAAAATAAATTAAAATATTACGAATTAAATGCTGGCATGTTGAATGGTCTCTTTCCATATCAGCATGTGTCCAAATGGATAAACAGATAAATAAATAAACAGACGAAAGAGTCAAGTGTTTATCCCAATGTATTTTGGCGCCTTGTACTATCTTTATAGTTTTGGCGGTGTGCGTGTCTGTGTGTTTATGTGTGTTTGTGTGTGTGGGTCTCTTTTATTTATTTCGTCTGTATGTTTTGGTTTTTGTGTGTGTACATATATGTAGGTTGTGTATGTGCTTTTGTTTAGTGCGTTTATTCCTTTATTTGGTCATTTAGTTTTTTATTTCTTTGATGATGTTTTGAGTTTGGTGTGTGCGCGTGTGTCTGTGTATCTGTTTGTGTGTGTGGGTGTTTTTTATTTATTTCGTCTGTATGTTTTGAATTTATTTTTGAGTTTGGTGTGTGTGTATATTTATGTGGCTTGTCTATCTGTGTGTATATGTATGCGTGTTTCTGTGTGTTTTTCGGTGTGTGTGTTTTCCATAGTGCTTATACGAATGTATGTGAGTTGTGTATGTGTTTGTGTGTGAATGCGTGTTTCTGTATGTTTTTCGGTGTGTGTGTCTTTCATGTTGTTTTGTTGAGCGAAGGTTTGTATTTGTTATGAATCTTTCTTCCTGCATTAGCAAAATTTCATAATCTGTATTTTGATAAAGTGGTGTGACAGAAAAAATGCCATCACTACATTCATGGAGATGTTTAGAGACATATAATTTCCTGTTATATGATAATCTCATATTGATATGAAGTGAGATACGATAGTTTAAGCATTGTGTCGCTCCTATGTATATCTTTGTGCATCTGTCGCACTTTAGAGCGTAAATTACATTTTTCGAATTGCAGCTTAGATCCGATTTTATTTCGAGTGTAGTTGCGTTTTCGAACTGGAAATATTTTCCTTCTATTATTATTTTGCATACCCCACTTACAGGGTACGAAAGATAAATTTTTATCATTTTAATTTCATGCATGCGCGCTGTTTGTTTTTGATTAGGGTCAGTTGGGCACCGTCTGTGAAAAAAGTACCATAGCACAATTCACTCCACCAAAAAATTGGAAATAGCATGCTCTACTGCTTGGCATCGAACTGGAAGTTCCAATACGAACATTTCAAAGTGTGTGGATGTCAGTCTGAGGGCAGAAATATTTGGATGAGTCTAATGGTGATTACAAAGATGTTTGAAGTGATTACTTGTGATGACAACTATATGCATCCATTCATCTTTCCACAGGGTCTCAGATTCAAGGTGGAGGCCTTCAGCAAATGCCCTGAGGAGTTAGTGGATCAAGAGAATGGATACTGGAAGACCCTCTGTCTGGCAACAAGACTCTACACCATGCCACACAAGCAGAAAGACCCAGATAATTTCAGCAACAACATCACCCTTACATCTCTTATGTGTGGGTGCAGATATCTGGAGGTTATGGTTGAAGTTAATTTCAGGTTTATTTAATAAATTTACACTTTATAGTATTTCAAGCTATTTTGTGTAGTTTTGTAAATATATATATTAAAAAGAGATACCATTGTTATTTTTATGTTTCCGTAATTTAGACTGTTCATCCTTCACACCATGTAGATAGATAGATAGATAGATAGATAGATAGATAGATAGATAGATAGATAGAGGCAAGGATTTACTGAGATAGATAGATAGATAGATAGATAGATAGATAGATAGATAGATAGATAGATAGATAGAGGCAAGGATTTACTGAGATAGATAGATAGATAGATAGATAGATAGATAGATAGATAGATAGATAGATAGATAGATAGATAGAGGCAAGGATTTACTGAGATAGATAGATAGATAGATAGATAGATAGATAGATAGATAGAGGCAAGGATTTACTGAGATAGATAGATAGATAGATAGATAGATAGATAGATAGATAGATAGATAGATAGATAGATAGATAGATAATGAGCAGAGTAAAAGAGATAGATAGATAGATAGATAGATAGATAGATAGATAGATAGATAGATAGATAGATAATGAGCAGAGTAAAAGAGATAGATAGATAGATAGATAGATAGATAGATAGATAGATAGATAGATAGATAGATAGATAGATAGATAGAGGCAAGGATTTACTGAGATAGATAGATAGATAGATAGATAGATAGATAGATAGATAGATAGATAGATAGATAGAGGCAAGGATTTACTGAGATAGATAGATAGATAGATAGATAGATAGATAGATAGATAGATAGATAGATAGATAGATAGAGGCAAGGATTTACTGAGATAGATATATAGATAGATAGATAGATAGATAGATAGATAGATTAGTAAATAAATGTAATAAAAACATATTCACTCTCGATATATATATAATATATATATAATATATATATATATATATATATATATATATATATATATTCCGTCTGTCTGTCGGTCTGTCTCTCTCTCTCTCTATATATATATATATAAATATATTATAAGAAAGTGAAACAAAAGCTAGATTAAAATCCACTATTCAAACATTTACTTGTATAAAGAGTGTTCAACACAAAGTAGAGATTAATATTGTATTTTTTATTACAATGGTTTACAAAAACATATCACTACACAAAATTTTTCATGCTTCAGAACAATACTAGAATGATAAGGTTAGAATTAGAATTATAAATAAGTATAGTATAGTAATGTGTATTGTAGTTAAGAAAATCAAATAAGTATTGCGTGGGTCATTTATTTTAGTTAAATAATTTACAATTTTTAAGTTATATTAGAGCAGATTTCAGCCTCTTTACTCATGAGGTGGTACAAAATCAAATTAAAAAAAACTACCAACTGTTAAAAATTATTGTCTACTTATTTAATTAATGCATGGTCCCACTTTGTAAATTACCAAGACAAAATCAAAATGTAACATGCCTTGACACAAGATAATTCTACTTCCTTTCTCGACCCAAATCTTCAACTCGATTGTTACCTAATTCTCATTTTTGATTGAACAATATTGACACTCCTACTAGCATATTCTCTACCTTCCCCGTCTACTACTACACCTTCAGTTTATAAATAATTATGAATTCATCACATATTTTCTAAATGAATTATTTTCGCAATTCCTTTTAAACTATCAGCTGAAGAAGTATTGTGCTGAAACATGAACATTTTTGTGTAGTGATATAATGCGTTTATAAATTATTGTAATAACAAAAATTACAATATATATATACAATAGAGGCCATAATATAAGGAACGGAAACAACAAAGACATAAATATGTGCATTACTTAAAAAGTAATGCATGATTAGCAATGAAATTTTTACCGAAGAAAATTAGGGTGTAATGCATAAATATTACACAAAGTTACAAAAATTTACATAATATTTTTTTTTTAGTAAAGATTAAATGAAACAAAGGGAATAAGCTACTGAACAAAAGTTAAGGAACGATCTTGTTAATACTTGATTGTGAACAAAATATCAACAAAATTTGATATTTGGTAAAAATCCCCTTATTTTCAATGACTTCTCTGCATCGTCGACCACATGATCTAATTAATTTCTTGCAAAAATCAGTAGTAATTCCCTCCCATTCGTCTTTCAGTAACTCCCATTGGTGGTCCTGGTTTTTCAGGTTTCTTTTCTGTGCCCTTTCTCCAATTATCTTCCAAACATTTTCTTTTGGATTCGGGTCGGGGCTCTGGGCTGGCCACTTCATTAGAGCAATTCTTTCGTCTTCAAATAAAGCCATAATCTTCTGAGCCTTGTGGCAAGGTGCATTGTCCTGCATAAAAATAGGAAATTCATAAAGATTATGGTGTAATCTTGGTACCACATTCTGCTGAAGAAAACTTTTGTAAATCTCAGCCTTGATATTGCCATGTACGCAGATGATAGGGCCAACTCCTGCAGATGAAATCATTCCCCACACCATCACACTGCCACCACCAAACTTGACATTGAGAAGACAGTTTTTCACCTGTTCTACGGTGTACATAAGTTTTGCCCTCAGAACCAAATATAGTAAACTTGGACTCGTCATTGAAATGAACTTTATCCCATTGTGCGTCAGTCCAAACAACATGTTCTCGCATAATGCAGGCGTGCCCTTTGTTTTCGCTTTGAAATGAGAGGCTTCGAAGCTGGAATACAGGCACGCAATCCTGCATTTTTTAACCTGCGAGTAACTGTTTTCGTTGAGATCTTATTATCTGTCTCTTCATTACATTTACGGGCAATTGATGTAGCAGTTTCAAAAAAAATTTTTGTATATATTCTAACAATTCTTCGATTATCTTTTTGCGATGTTTTTGGAGGTCTGCCGGTTTTTGGTTTTGCATCTAACGTTTTATCGGTTTTATACCTGCTAATTACACGATGAACGACACTTTTATACCTATGAACAATATCAGAAATTTCTGAAATTGACTTTTTTCTTGATAGTTAGCGATAATGTGTTTTTTCTTCAAAAAAGAGCGTTTTGCATGTAGAATTTGCCACATTGCTTAAAAATA
>JBBBDQ010001890.1:230000-365000 GCA_037127315.1 Ascarosepion bandense
CCGGCAATTAAATTCATAAACCAAATTGCCTTATATATATATATATATATATATATATATATATATATATATATATATATATATATGAATTGCTTGAACATTATTTTTGATCGATACTTGTATTTAAGTAGATATTCTCTTTATAACAAACAGTATTATGTATTTATTTCTACCGTCCTGATTATTTATGATAATTTTTTGTTACGAAAATGTGTGTCATTCGTAACAAAAATTTATTGTAAATAATCAGGCCGCCGATAGAAATAAATATATAATACTATTTGATTATAAAGAGAATATCTACTTAAATACGAGTATCGATCAAAAATAATGTTCAAACAAATCATTTCAAATTGTCGGTTGTTTAAAGATCATTTCGTTAATCTTCGTTAATTTCCGTAATATATATATATTGTTACGGATATAAGCTAACAATAAATACCCACCCCCTTCCCATATTACACATAAGCTAACAACAGATACACACCCACCTCCGATATCATACATAAGCCATATGTGCGTTGGCGAAAACAACAGAAGCATCAGGCAAAAGAAACAAAGCAATTGGCTGAGGATAACCAATCAACAAGCCAGGAATTTTAGCGCCAAAATACGCAGACAACGAGGTGAACTGAAAGATATAGTCAGTAGCCGGCTGAATCTCGACAGGTTAGGTCAGACTAATTGCGACTGTAAGAAATTAGACAAGATTGTGCATTCCCTGAGGCAGTAAACAAGTCACATCGTTCCAGTTGCCAAGAATGTAAGAAAGATAGTCTATCGCAGAATATAGCCGTTGCACTCAAGGATCTCTGAAGAAAGAAGAACGCCTGATACCAAAAAGATATAATTCCCAACTGTCAGAGAAAAGGAAGACAAGAACCGATGTTGTTCATTAAAGTAGCCATTGTATTCAAAGATCTCTGAAGAAGAAAGGAGAAAGCCTGATCCCAAAAAATGTAAGTCCCAATCGTCAGAGAAAAAGAAGACGAGAGCCGAAGTTATTCATTAAAGTATAAAACAAAAAAGAACAGATAAAAGAGAAAAGAGAAAAGAAGAGACTATAAGATAAGTCATTACACCACCCCCGCCGCATTTTAGCAGTAGCCTACAATCACCACAAAAATATTACGGTCGTGCAAACACCTTTACAAATGTTGAAATAGAATATAATCGTATGATCTATATGGCGTGGTTGGTTTCTTCAGTTCACCGCTCAACGTCTTATCAGGGATTAAAACCAATATCATATTTATCCACCTTTTCCCATATTTGTTATTCAACCCCTTTTCTTTGTTCATTAAATTGTTATATTTTATGCTTGGTGTTTGTTCACTCATTCAAGGTCAACGGTCGGTTGAATGTGTTAATGAATGGGGATCCGGAAACATTATTTTATTTTAATTTTTTATCTTTGTCTACTTCCCCGACAAGCTTTCAATATAAGGGAGAGAACCCTAGAAATTTAGGGAAATATTAAATTTCAAAGATAAAAGATTGTCGTTGTGGAATATTCGATCCATACTAAGTAAGGATCTATGACAATATATATATATATATATATATATATATATATATATATATATATTGTCATAGATTTAATTGGAGTAGATAGATCTATCTATCGGCCGGTTCACACTCCACCCACGTCTATTGAACAGGTTAAGAGGCTCATCCCTTGTTTCCAGTTTAGGATGTGGTTTCCGGCTTTCTCTTTTCCAATCTTTTCACTATTACGTAGCCTCCTGCACATCAGTGACGTTACCGCATTGCTCGGGGTGATACGATTAAAAATATATATATACATATATTTATATATGTATATAAGGCAAACACAGTTTTTGACAACGGCTGTACCGACAGTTGAGAGTACCATTATATAAAAAAAGCACTATTATAAAAAAAAAGTGCTATCATTATAAAAGACCACCTTGGAAATTAAATGTACAAATTGCGTATACACTGATATCAACACAGGATCAGTTGCCAGTGCTAATCTCAGTGGACTGAATTCAATACTCACCCATATTTTAACAAGAAATAGTACGATAAAATCTTGTTTCTTCATACTTGAGGCCTTGTGCCATATCTAAGTTACGCTCAGTAACTCGCCATATATGTGTATGTGTGTGTATTTCTTTATTTATACATAATTATTGTTTACCATGTTTACAGCACGCACACACGCTCATATATGTTTACCTTGGTTATAGCAAGCACATATACGCACGCACACACACACGCACACATATACACACATATATCACATAGGGCACCTCGAGATGGTGTAATGGTTAGCAGACTTATCTTGCTAGAATCATTACAATTGAGTCGTGAGTTCGATCCTAGGTGTCTCATTCTTTCGACCTTGTGCCACATCTAGGCTGAGCTTTAAAAATCGGGGCACCTTGAGGTGGTGTAATTGAGTAATGAATTCGATCTTCACTGGATGTCCCATACTTTCGGCCTTGTGCCACATCTAATCTGCGCTTAGATAATCATCATATATATGTCTACATTGGGGATAGCACACGCGCGCACATATATGCTTACCTTGATTATAGCACACACACACACACACACACTAACATATAAGTTTACCTTTGTTGTATCACACACACGCACGCAAATATATGTTTACTTTGATTATAGCGCACACACATACACACGACCGCATATATATATATATATATATATATATAGTCATCCGTAGATAGATCTATTTCGCTGTATCAAAGCTCAGCAGTACGATTAGATATCCAATTGCTTCTAGCCAGGATCGAAACCCGACCGGCGATTCTAACTCTGAGCTATGGGCGCGCGGTAGAGGAAGGCGGACTTTAGCGCGTTATATACGATGTGAACACACGCTAGTAGCCGAGAGTGTTCAAGTTCATTACTGAATGAACGATGCGTAGATGCGTGAGCAACTACTGTTTTTCAAAGTCTACCGTACCTCCATAATGCTTAATCGAGGTATGAGAGCGCAGTCATCTGTAGACAGATCTGTTTCGCTGTATTCAAAGCGCATCAGTATCCGATTGATTCTAGCCAGGATTGAAACCCGACAGACTTGACATCAGTTGGAGATTCTACAGCTTCGAAGAAGAAGGCGGACTTTAGCGTGTCATATGCAATGGAAACACACGCCAGTAGCTGATATATATATATATATATATATATATAGTGGAAACTGTTGTATGCGACCACCCCTTCTGCCATAAATGCTGGTCGTATACGGCAGGTGGTCGCTCACTAAAGACTCGTGATCTATCGTCCCCACGATCGTATATTTTACTCTCCAGAATATTTTAATATTTTATCATGTAATCTAGTAATAAATTAATGAGAACATAAGATGATCTAACTTTGAAAAAATGTATTCAGCATAATTATTTTTTTACCATTAAAAACGTATTTACAAAAGAACAAAAGAAATAAAAATTATTACTGCGGTAATATATGGAAAAATTAACATACAAAAAAAAATTGACAACGAGCAGTGTATAGAGGGAGAGAGAGAGATAGAGAGAGGGAGGAGGGAGAGAGTAAAACGATTGAGAAAAATAAAGATAATGAAAGAGATAAACATTGAAAATTTAATTTCCCCTACGCCCGAATTTATCAAAGTTGGTACAGAAACCGACAAATTTCTTGAACTTGTCAAATGTAATAAGTACATGTTAATACAAGACAGTCGTTTGACTACTACCATTTCAACAAATAATAAAAATTTGACGTTTTACTACAATAACAAAACATTGAGAAAGTTTTCCTGGCTTAAATTAAAGGAAAATGTAATAGATTACTAACTTAAATTCACCTAACTTAGAAGTTAGGATTGTACTGCCAAAATGAATTTCTGTTAAAGTGGTCGCTTGACCAGTGATTTTTATTTTTTCATGATGATCGGTGGTCGCGTTTTGGAAGAGATCGCTCACATGGGGTCAATTAACATTAGCAAATTATTCGTGCATAAAAAGACGGTCGTTAATAGATTTCACTATATATATATATATATATATATATATGTTTGGGTGTGTGTGTTTGGGTGATACCGAGCAAAAGAGATGGACTGGATGTTTGCGCTTTCACGACCAAAAAGCAAATGACCAAAAGTCGTCGCTGTGCCGCCGGCTCCGCGCAGATATTCCGGTTGAAAAGTAAAAATTAATTAAATATTAAATTTCCAGTTCGCGAGCCTACGCGAATTTTATTTATCAGCCAATGGGAAGCCCAGAACCAAATACAAGTGTGAAATCCCAAATGAGCTACTGTGATTCAAAAAGAAGATATAAAAAGCGGACACAGAAAGCATCGCCAGACAGACCGACTCGAGGAGAAGAGAGTAATTAATATCCCCTTGACCTAAGTCAAGCGGCTACTACGCTCGCCTCCCTACCTCTTTCCTCTTCACTGCCTCAAAAACTACTTACTGACCTAAGAGGGAATACATCAAAGACATTCCTTACTTACACGCTCCCAAATTCCTAAGCATTAATTCTCTTTCAGCATTTTATTACCATGAACATTTTAACCTCCGTTGGACCTATACTTTATGTATTACTTCAATTATAAAAACATTAACTGATATGTGTTATATATAAAATGTTATCTTTCAACTCAATTTGCTTTTCTTGGTTTATAACCTTTCTTTATGACTTATAGTGGGCTATCTACAACAAGGCCAAATTCCGTTAACCTGCAACAGTATACAACTACCCTTTAAGAGAACAGACTCTCCACTACTAACAGAAAAGAATAGATAAGCAACCCACTATAAAATATATATATATATATATATATATATAGACAGAGCGAGACAGATCAATTTTTATAACTTTCGGCCTTTTAACTCTGCCTATATATATTTATTTGTATATGTTCCTGCAGGCACACAGGAGATAGCAAACAACTAGCACACGCACAAATACATACACAAGCATATATATATATTCCGAAAATTGTTTGTGTTCCTTGTAATTATACATATACACAAACATATATTTTTTGCAAACCTTTCCAATAAACACGAATGCTTACAATTGCATGTATATCATTCGTAAGCACATTCCGTTTTGTAAAGATCTATTTTCGCAAATTCTCTAAAAAATGTTTTTTTTTTACAGCCCATTGTGTGCATGTCTATTGATTTATATATTAAGCGATAACGGTTTGCAGTTTTCTCGTTTATTTTGCATATCTGTCTTTACAAATTAAGGAAACACATGAAACACGGCCCGAGGTTAAGCACTAGTAATATATATATATATACAGAAATATTCGAATTAAACGGTACCGTATTCATTAATGTTTTCGTTGCAAACTCCCGAAGGTGATGTAAGTGCTTTTTTTCAAATGCACCGGAAGTTAACAAATATTCATGAAACTTTGTGATGATGTTTTGTAACTTTCGTTTTGTCATGAATCTATTGTGTGAACGAGAAATAAGTACAAAATTTCGCCCTGACAAGCATGTTTTTATGAAATCGTAATTGTGTAAGGGTGAAAACAAATGAATGGACCGGTAAAGACCTTTTTTTTAATCGACGATAGTGCAGTTGCTTCTGTCTACTCGAGCAAAACAAGTCTGATATTTTCGTTAGCTGTCAAATTAGAAGCGAATTCTTTGTTTGAATGTAACTGCCTTCAACATGGCTTCCGATCCACGACTGCGCTATCGCCTGACACGCGACATCTGAAAACATCTTCAGAAGCTTATTGTAAGTTTGTGTTAGACAGAAATTATTGAAAATGCTTATTCAACATGGAACACTTTCTGATACACTTATACAAAGGGTTGCTGGTCGATCTTTTTTTTTTTGTTTTAGCTATCTTTTATTAAGCGTTTATCATTTTGTGGTTATAGAAATTCGCCGAAGAAAAATAATTGGCGGATTAATTTCAAAAAGTGTTATTGAATGAACAATAGCAGAAAATATAATCTATTAAAGAATTATGTGTGATGAAAACAGATGTACAGTGTAATTAAAAAACAACTCATTATTTTATATATGAGAGGCCAACCAGTAGTCCTGACTTAACCTGTAACTTTTTTCTTTGGGGTTCGTTAAAGGAGTAAGTCTACTATACCAGATTAAGACTTTGGAAGAACTTAAAGGGTTAATACAAGAAGTGATATCTTTCATACCAAAAGAATTCCTGGTGAAATCAGTTGACGCAATTTCTGAGAGACCCGAAAGGCTGGTAGAGAAATCTGGTGCCCATATCGAATTTTAAATAAAACCTTATGCGAAACGATTTCCTCTCATATCTATTCTTGCAAAAATTATAGTTAATACATAAATTCTAAGTATTTTAAAATGGGGTGTTATTTTACAATCACCCTGTATATCAGTTAAGTGCATACGTGATACACGCTTGGGCGATTATGTCTCAAAAGAAACATGTCTGACTGGGCATATTCTCCCGCTGTAGGTTGCCATTACCCTCCCTCTGCGGTAGACTGGTTGCTGACCAAGGCTATAGAACCGAATATGTCCTGTTATTTAACCCATAACTAGAGGGAAGAGGCGGATTAATACCTTTCCTAAGGGTATTTGTGCGTAAGTGAATGCAACGAATTCAACTGAAATTCAAACTTGGCTCCCCGATATCTCGTTCTGAATTGATATTCACTGCACCACAACGCACATGTCTATATTTACAAGGTGCATTTCTGAAGGCTTCGAGACTTTTTTTCAAAAGAGACATATTTATTAATTTTGTAGTGAACAAAACAAGATCTAGATTTAAAATTCAAATGTTAAGCACTGACTCATTGATTTTGTTAGAAATAAACGAATTTACTTGAATTTACAAAACCTTGATAAGCACACACGCAAAATCGAATCCAAAACAAAACTCGTTAAATTTCAGACCTTGACGCGAAATTGTTTCAGCCAATAGAAAACTAAAAAATATCTAAAGATAAAAATTTAAATAATCTTCAGTTATCACAAACAAATTCCTTTACGGACCATTTTCGCGAACCGACGCGAAGTTTGTTCGTCGTCCAGAATTACATCCGGGAGTAAATTCCTAAATGACCTTTTCGAGCCCCACAAACGAAATAAAAGACAGAGCAAGTTTGCCTGTCACTAGCGAGAAGACGAGCGTGATTAACACGTAACCTTGACAAACGTCAAGCGATCGTTATTATTATTACCTCTCTCTTTCTCTCTCACCTTCCTCTTCATCGTTCACCCGTCTGTCTCTTTTTATACTTGATAACCGAACGGAACCTTTTAAGACTAAGCGAATATTTAAAAGACATTCCTACCCAAAGATAACGCTCATATATGCATACATGCATACATAAGTACGTGCCTGCCTACATCCACACAAGTTATTACTACGAACTCTTGATACCCTCAACTTTTTAATACTGTTTCTCGTTGAACTACTACCAACTCATGTTATTCTTTTCTATTAATTAATTTATCTTCAAACATACAAAAGTTATACTTTTATTTTTCCACAGATCCACACCATCTGATATCCCTCAGATAATTCTGGATAAAACTTGTAAGTTGTAGAAAGTTTGGTTATGTTTCACACAAGGCCTGTGGTATTATTTAACGAAGTGAGGTTGGTAGAAGAATGAATAGCTGCTTGGATCTGTTCTCGCCGATTGCTTTACGCGGAAACTGAAACAGTGTTTCACTCGGGACTCCGTTCCTTGCGCACGGAAAACAATAGCACTTTCACTCGAACACCGGTGTAGCCTTCACGATTCTTCAGCACCAACTCCGCCTAAAAACAAAACTTTTCTCTTTTTATGCGTCTTCGGTCTCGGGCAAGTAACTGAGATCTCTCGCTTGTGACAGCCTCGCTCTCGCCGATGACACATGTGCCGTGTCATTTCAAAACTGCCTTGCCGAAGCTAGCCTCGCGGTTCCATGATGCCTACAAACGCATGTGCAAACAATCCGCCTTCTCTTGATTCGGCGATGTAAATCTCCGCCATAAGGCTAACTTAATAAACATTAACCATCTCCCTATTTCTACAATTTCAAAGCAGTACAAATCTCTGATCTTCTTCAAAGTGGGATCCTCCAACTTATTTCAGTCACTTTGTAAAGGTTCCATGGAAGTCATTCAAAATGAAAGTGTCCATGTCCCTTGTCACAGACAGCTTCATCTTAATGCCTTCAAAACAACTATCCTCGCATTGTCCTTTAGCTTGGGGAACAACCAAAACGTCACAACGAGCAAGTCTTCCTATTCAAGTTCAATAACGCTTTTTTAAGTCTTATCAGGCTTCCAAGTTGTTATTAACAAGATATAACAAATATATTAAAATTAATATTTTAATATATTAAAATATATTAAAATTTCAATAATCTCGGACAGTTAAAACTACTGATCTTCTAAAACTTCTGGAATGTCCGGCGTATGTACAGGGTGAAATAGATTAATTGTTTTCTAGATTACGTAAAAAATGAAAATAAAACTGACATCTCATTTTAAGAGCTATATTTACCCAAATTACACAAAGATATCTTGATATAGTAAAGTGCAAATTTCTTTAAAAAAAACGCCATTGGCTTCAACCACGGCCTCAAGACGACTTCGAAATCTACTGCAACTCTTCTGGGATTTCTTCTTTTTAAAGATGGTGAATGCTGCTATAATCCTTGCCTTCAGTTCATCTTTGGGTTCACAAGGTATTTTGTTGGTCTCTGTCTCAACTGCAACCCAAACATATTAATCAGGTGGTGGCAGTTTGGGATGCTAGGTAGCCAGATGTAAGGGGTAAGGTGGTCTAAGAAATTATCTGGTTTCTCCTGTTTGTGTTGCATGGTGCAGAGTTCTGTTGTCAGACATAGGGTTTTCCAACAGCCACTCTCTTGACCCAGGGTACTATCTTCACAAGACACTTGATGTAGACTTCTGTTTTGAGTCTGAGGCAGCGTGGGAAGATGAATGGAGTCATAACGTTAATATAACTAGTGATCACTTCAAACACCTTCGGAATCACCATTAGACTCATTCAACTCTTTCCGAATCCTCTACACTCTCCTCAAACTGACACCCGGCCCGAATACAAAGCAGTACAGAATGCCGTTTTGCAAATTGCAGAGTAAATTGCGTCATGTTGCTCTTTTTCTTAAAGACAGTGTCCAACTGACTCTACTATACTGAGCGGTCGATAAAATAAAAATAAAAATAAAAATAAAAACACCGCACATGCACGAAATTAAAAATATTATACAACGACATTTTACCCATCGCATCCTATATGTATGTAAACCCTTAATACTCATCTATGGAGTATACAGCTGGTATATGGTTACCGAACTTTCTATAGCAAGCAGGTGGTTACGGAGTGGAGTAGCTGGTTCCATGCCCAACTGGTTCTGAATGTTCAAAGCCAGCCAAATGTTGGCTTAAAATGAAAGGTGGACAGTAATCAGTCAAAAGTCAGAAAATGTAGAAATATTTCATGAAATCATTCATAAGGTCCATTTATTAAAATAACATACGAAATATTTTATTGGAGTAATACTATCTTTTTTTATTATTATTATTATTATTATTATTATTTGATGTGCCGTGTCCTTCCAGGGCTTTGGTGATCATGAGTCTCCAAGACTTCATGTCGTTTATAGCTCTTAATAACGTTTATCTTTATGTCATATCTCCCAAATCCTACTTTGCATCCGACATCCATTTGCTCACGTTCACCAGGTAAGTTATGTATATTTTTTCTATCTTTCTTACCTTTAATGTGTCTTGTGAGTATCAAATTTTTCAATCCCCCTTTCCTCATTAGGAGCCCCAGAAATTTCAATTGTCTATTGCTTGTTTAAGCATAAACGTCTTTTTTTGTTACCACTGTTTTTAGACTTTTGTCGCTGTTCACATTTTCGGTCTATGGTATTCTCAGCATCCCACAGTAGAACCACATTTCTGTTGCTTCAAGTCTCTTCTTCATTTGTGAAGAAATTGTCCAGTATTTATTATCAAAGAGGAGGACTAATACTGCATAACGGTTCAGTACTCATTGTTTCTAACGATATTCTGTTTCTTAATACATTGCTTAGCTTTTGGAAGGAATCTTTGCTATCCCTATGCCTCTTTAGATTTCAATGTCGCACTTTGTTGTCTGTGTTAATACATTTCCTAGATATGTAAATCGTTGCATCTCTTTGATTTCTTTATCTCCAATCGGTAATTTGTATGTAGGGCTGTTTCTTTTGCAAAGAACCATTTATTCCATCCTCTTTCGATTGTTGTTTAGTCCTTTCTTCACTCTTTCTTTCTTTAGGAGTCGTTGAAGTTTCCTTTTAGTGACTGTTATCAATACTGTGTGATCTGCATGTCTTACGCTGTTAAGATTGTGGCCGCTAATAATGAATCCTGGCAGGACTGCCAATTTTCACAGAAATAGCTTTTCTGTAAAGGTCTGGCGAAAAGAAACAACCGTGTCTTATACAGCTTTTTATTTTTTTATATTTACTAAGCTCATTTTCTATCAGTATGCTGTCGGTTTTCTGCCAGTATAATTTCCGGATTATTCTAACCAGTCAGTTAAGTGCCATACGAGAGAGACGCTTGGGCGATCACGTCTCGAAAGGGACAAAACTGACTGGGCGGAAGATTTTCCTGCAGTAGGTTACTATTATTTTCTTCGGCAGACTGGTTGCCAACCAAGGTTATAGAAACCAATATGTTTTGCTATTTAGTCCATAGCTGGAGGTATAAGAGACAGATTAATGACTCTCCCAGAGGTATTTGCGTGTAAGTAAATGCAACGAATTGAACTGGAATTCGAACTCGGCTCTCCGATTTCTCGTTCTGAACCAATATCCACTTCGGCGCAATGCACATCCGCATATTATTCTACTATCCTCCACTAATATGGCAAGGTTACCTACCAGTTCCGGCAGTTCTTTGTCAATTTTTAAAAGCTACTTAAGAAAATTTACGATATCAAATTTTATAGCCCAATGTTGATATCTTGTTCCTGGACGACAAGATGTGCCGGTAATTCACATCATATTCAGTTCATTCGTATATATAGAGTAGAATGTTTTTCTCTTCATTCAGACGCCAATTATCTGAGAGCCTTTCTTGAAATTAAAAGAAACTTTTTTTTTATTCCTTAATAATATTTATTTGCCTTCAGTCAAGATTACAGAATCCACAACTCCACTTCGTCATCAATTGTGAACTTCATATACCTTCTCAAAGTGGGACATTACAATTCAGAGTTGTTCGTTTCTTATACTGGCTATCAACTACGGCTAGAGAGTCATGTTCTACAATATAACCAATACTTGAAGGGGAAAGTGATGATTCCTTTGTATACCTCAGGGTATTTGTTTGAAAGATAATATCCTTGAGAAAGCTAAGGGTAAAAAAGTCTCTCGAGCTGCGATATACTAAAAACTGCGCAAATTTGATAAATATCGTGTGTATTTTCCTATCCTGATTTTTTAAGAGGTAATTATTATTTTTTTAAAGTAGAAGTGTAGACTAGCCAGCGAGGATCGAACGCACGACTTAGTCGTAATTGATCGTGTGAGACAAGACGAGTAACGATTACACCACGGCAGGGTGCGTAGAAGTGTTGCATAGATGCGACACAAGGTTGAATATGTGGCGCATGTAGCGAGGATCGAACACTCTACTCAGCGATTGAGCAAGACAAGCTTGATAACCATTACACCACGACGAACTAGCCCATCTCTGCGCATAGAACTATAAAAATAGAGTTTGAATTTTAGAAATTTAGAACAGCCGTCATACTTTATTTTTTTAAAAAAGAAAAGAAAAACACTATTGACTGATGGGCTTCAGACTTTATATCGTCTATAACGGCTCATTAACCGACAATTGTGTACTCACCGCTAAATTATAGGGCAGAGAAATGATGGCCCTTATAGCTGTGAATCTATTCAATGTTCCTAGGCAAGTGGCTTTTCTTACGACTCGTATACCAAAATGAGGTTAATTCTATTCGTAAAATAATCAGTCAAGCGCTATCAGCCTTTCTTTCTTTGCTATGTATATTCTAAATGTGGGCAATCATGGCTCTCCACAACTTCTTTTGACTTAATTATTGCTTCTTTATTGTCATTCTTTGGATATGAGGTCTTTGTTTTGCTCTCCATTTGCTCCAATTCTTCAAGCAGGCTATTCGCAGTTTTACCCCAATTCCCTTCATATGAGTGTCAAATTCTCCAAGTCGTCTTTCCTCACTGCGTATTCCAGATATTAAGACTGTCTCTTTCTGTATTTGTCTATGTTTCTAAGATGAGGTAGTATTTACACTATTTACATTATTCGAACTATTACCCACATCTTCGTTGCCATTTCCACGACGTTTCGGTCGTTGTACGCTCCAGCCTTCTTCAGGTGCTAGGAATTTCGAGCCGAATCCTTAATTACGATTCGCACAAGGAATGAGGATGATATACCCTAGTGATTGTAATAAAGTGTTCAGTTCGAAATTTCTAGCACCTGTCCTTATTACATGTTAACCCTCTGCTCGGTTTGTGGAACTGTCTTTCAAGAGGATGCCCTTCCCGATCACTACACTCATAACCTGTTCAAGTCTTGGGTCAACCGTTATCTTTCCCACATATCCGCATAAACTGTACCTTTTACTTTTTAATCCTCTACCTGCTTTGTAGAACGGACTCCCAAGAAGATGCTTTCCCGATCACGGCAATCTTAATATTTTCAAATGTAGGACCAACCGTTATCTTCCCAACATATCTGCATAAACTGTGCCTTCTATTCTGTAACCCTATTCCTTAATTGGCTTTTATTACTTTTACAAGAAATACAGTTTTTGCTGAAACTTAAAAATTCCTTTAAAAATTTTTCAGAAAAATTGATTTTTCAAGTCATCTGTCATCGCTCTTTCCATTACTGACCGGAGGCTGGGTATCCTTCAAAACATTTTTTGTTTGAAGTAGTGTGGAATATCTATAACTTTATTTTGTAATTATTTTTCCTCGGAATTACATGTAATATAACTTTAAATTCATGCATAAAACAATGCACACACTCAGTTAAAAGTAAAAAAAATAAAATCCTTAAAGCATATCCGAAAGCCCATGGACATACAGAACATTCGGAAATTTTCTATATAATTTATTTTCAGAAAAGAATAAAATTATAAAAACACAAGATTAATTAATTAAACAAGCCTAACCTCGGTTTTTTAACGAAAATTATATATGTATAAAATAAATTTTTCCTTACACCTAATGATGTACAGAGCGTTTTTCTGTTTCCGGAACAGACTGCTTATATATATATATATATATATATATATATATATATATATATATATTGTTTCTTGCCGCTAGCACAGGTCAGATTTTCATGAAAACGTCCGGTAATGATTAAAAACATTGGCCTGACAATCACATCGTGTTTGAGAGTCAAAGCTGTTACTAGTATTATAAATTTTAACGGACATTGAACACTGTTTTATTACCATCAGCACTCAATTCTTTGACTCTCAGACCCGTAAGACGAACAAAGATAGAAAAGAAATAGGGGAGAGTATAAGGAGACAAGAAAATGATGAAAAAGCAAAAATGATCCAGACATTTGATCCATATACAGAGAAACGGGAGAAAAGAAATCAACCAACACCAATAATAAGGGACTCCCATAAATATTTTTTTATTTTTTTTTAATCATTTCACCCCGAGCAAGGCGGAAACGCCACTGATGTGCAGGGGGTTACATAAATGTAAAAAGATTAATTAGAAAAGAGTGAGGAGTACGAAGTAGTTAGAAAGGAACAATAGAAAGCAGGTGCGATGACAGATACATAGGTGGAGAGAAAGGGAAGGTTATACAGGGGTGGGGAAAGAGCTAGAGTCCAGTGGTTAGTAGATGAGTATTGACTTTGCATTTAAATTTCTGGAGGTTGTAGCCGTCAGGAAAGCAAGAATACGGGAGCGAGTTCCACAAGGCGGGAAGTGCGAGAGAAGAAGCTGCAGGAGTAGAATTGTCGTCTGCATTTGGCTAACCTGACTGTGAATGGGTGGGACCCAGTTGCCAGTCTGGTTGCACGAGTAAACACCTGTTGAGGAGGCATCAGTGACTTAAGCTCGTCCGAGCAGAAGCCATGAAAGTATTTATAGAACAGACAAAGGGAGGCCACATTTCGACGATGGGAAAGTGGCTGCAGTCGAGTCGCCAGATCAGTACCTATCACATTACATACTCTCCTTTGGAGCTTGTCAAGAACACTGAGGAGAACGGCAGGGGCACCTGACCTTAAATGGCAGCAGTACTTCATGCACGGACGGATGGTTGACTTGTATTATATATATATATATATATATATATATATATATGATATTATATACATATATGTATATATATCGCAGTCTAGTGAAGTAGACATCTTATATGGCCACCACAGTCCCCAGATCGAAACATCATTGAACATTTACGATTCATTTTAGAAAAATAAGTGAGGTGTCGATTTCCTCCTTCATCATCATTGAAAGAATTGGTATTTTAGCTGAAGAATTTATAAACATTTCTCTGGAAACAATTAAAACGTTGTACGAGTCGATGCCATGCAGAATTCAAGCTGTAATTACGACCAAAGAAATGTCCTACCCTATATTGAAATCAAACTTACTTGAAATTTCAAGATGTTTCCATTATTTTGTCCTCTCTCTCTCTCTCTCTCTCTCTCTCTCTCTCTCTCTATCTATCTATCTATCTATCTACATCTATATAGATAGAGAGAGAGAGAGAGAGAGAGAGAGAGAGAAGATTCCCGTTGGGATATATCTTGCACGTTTATAAATCTAACATTCCTACATACGATGGCCATTGCTGCCACATCTGGCCTGATGCTTTGGGGCTAAATATCTTGAAATGATATAACGAACGTTTACTTTCCGACTATGAAACTCGATTTTGAATCCCACCATGGTCAGGAAATTGATTTCTTGATGTTATCATCCTATAGAAACCGTCGAAAAGCGTCTAAAAAAAAAACAATACCAACGGGTTGCTAATTGCTTTTTGAGTGAAATTTGGTTGGCAGTACTGCACAGAAGTCGTCATTTATTATGCTAGCACAAAGTAGCAAGTCATCATGACCGAGTTAATGACTTTGTTCAAACTGCTGATCATGTCAGACGATGCACTATCTCCCAGTAACTATAACTAAGGTCCGCTTAACAAACTGCACTATAAAGTGCAAGTTGAGTTTACGGGGGTGGCACAAAATGTGCTTGAGTAGGCGTCTGCAATAGGGATTAACTATTCGCCCTAGCAGATGAGAGTACTCGGAAACAAGTAGCCAGTTGGTATATTATCTCTATGTCAATGAAATTGTTCAATGATTTGTTAACGGCTGCTATTTTCCCAGCAAATTTGTCTCGTCAGTTCTAAAGCAGCAAAGAAATCAGTAAATCAAACGATCTGCACATGCGTTTAGCCAAAAAGCACAGACAACAGACTATGTACAAACCGGGAGGAACCACTGGAACATTTCTTCATCACGAAATTCTCGGGTCTCTTTAAAAAGAGCTAAAAAAAGAGAAAATACATGACTGTCAGTGTGACGGCTACCACATGACACATCAAACAAGTGGAATGTACCCCATCCACCCCGAGTATTTGCTTACATCTGTTTCAACACGCAACTTTCTCTACAGTACATGTTGCTAAATTCACCTCCCCTCCCAATGCTCTGTCTGTCTGTCTGTCTGTCTGTCTTTCTTTCTCGCTTAATCTCTTTTGTTTTTTTGTTTTTCACTTTTTGTTTTTTGTTTTGTTAGCGACTTACCCTTTAGGCAAATGAGTTCATACATCGTTTCTGATAGACATATGGATACAAACTAGCTATTTATTGCTCCGTCGCATTTTTAGTGAGTCTCGTAGCAAGAAGGTACGCTGACAGGTTCTCCATAATGGAGACAACAAAAGAGATTTTGGGAAATAGAGTCGCCGAATTCGTCGCATTCTTGTGATGCTTGTAAAAGACAGATGAAGTGACCATTGTTCTGTTTTAGAAACGTTTTCATTCTTGCCAACGACGCATGTTTGGATGGGAAATGAAAGGGCATGACGAAAGCGAGGGTGGTTTTGAAATAGTGACATTATCCAAAAAGTTAAAAAATTATATATACTCCAAAAAGAGTAACTCATAGATTGCAACATTCTCCATTTATATGGTCTGGGATGGATAAAGGATGCTGCGTATATCATGAATCGAGCATGTGAGTAATGACGAGGTTTTGGAAAGGATAGAAACTAAAAGGAAATTAATAGTGAGCACCAGGAAAAGACAGCTAAAGTTCCTGGGACATGCAACGAGGAAGGAGTGCTTAGAGAAACTGATACTAACAGGCTAGACAGAGGGAAAAAGAGACAGGGGAAAGCAGCGGATAACATACTTGAAGGGCCTGAGCAGGTGGATGACAGAACGAGGGTTGCGTGGTGTAACATGAAAAAGCGTGCTAAGAGCAACCAGGGATAGGGAGACGTGGAAAGCCATGATGGCACTTCACTGACTTATATCTATAAACCTGCCATTCGTGCAGCGAATATTATTACTGATGTTGTGGCTATATATCGTTAAATCATTGATAAAAACCAAAAACTCTGCGTTGTTATCCATCCTGACCTGGCATCTCTGCTTCAATTCATTTCCCGCTGCCGTAACGTAACACCACTCTGCATTTTCTATAAATATTATCATGGCGATTATTCTGGTTGTTCTTTGTAATCATTGTAAATATTCATTTGGGTTTCCTTTTTAGATGTTGTTATTTTTTATTCCTCGCCCCCACAGAAAAATTGTACATATGGGCAGCCTTTGAGATTTTCAAAAGAAATCACTCAACCGGCGATCGAGAGCGAGGGAAAATTTATTCGCCTCCAAATCATTTTATTCGACCGACTCCATTTTCTTAATAGTCGTTTTACGTAAGCACAACGTGAATAGCTGACGAAAAACAAAAAATGAAATTTTAATTAAAATTTCAAACGTGTTAGAAAGGATTAAAATTTTAAAAATTAATACCAATAAAATTTGATATTTTCTCTTAATAATAGCATAAACATTTTGATGATAAAACTTTGTTTTTATTAAGTTTGAGCCTTTTTAACATCATGATATGCTGTTTTGTTTTTGGCAATTGAGTGGAGGTACCGAAATTCATAGTTTCTTTCTTCTATTTGACTACAACCACCATCCCATAGATAATAAAAAAAAACAAATCTTTTCGTAAGCGGGAAGGAAGTATTGTATCAAGGATAATATTTTTTCAAATGAGTTTCTAAAAATCTGTGAGCGTCTTAAATCTGGGCGACAGAGAAATTTCGGCTCCACTCTGGAAGCGTTAATTAAACGAATGCTTACACTGACCAGGACGATAAAAGTGAGACCAAAAAGTTCAATAATGTCATTGTAGGTTATTCTAAGTAACTTGCGGATCTTCAATAGCATACTTTTGGGTTGTAAAAAGAATCAGATTTCCTTTTTCTATATTTGAAGGGACACGTTTCATTGCGAGATTTTTAATCGACCACGGGCGAGTAACGCTAATAATCTTTAATCGCCCAATTAAGTTTTTAATCGACTTAGTCGATCGGGTGAATGAAATCTCAAATGCTGCATGGGTACTAGTTAGAACTACATAGAGACTTTGAGTTATTGTGGTGTCTGTAGTAAGAAAGTTAAGTAAGAATGTGTTGTTTTAATGTAAGTAATACAGCGAGACTACTCTGAGGACCCTAGATGTTATCCCAGGATTTGTCATCGGAGACCACAATTTGAACAACATAAGGTACGCAGATGATACAGTACTGATAGCAGACACAGAAAGGAAATTGCAAAATCTCTTACAGAAGGTAACTGAAGAGAGTGACAAGAAATGTCTACAAATAAACTACAAGAAAACCGTATGCATGGTCATCAGCAAAAAGAGCAGCAAAAATGCCAAATACAGGTGGGAGTTACTAAAATCAAGCAGGTACAAAAATTTAAATATCTGTGAAGACGGAAAATACGACACAGAGATCCGAAAGCGAATTGGCATGACAAAGAACGCATTCCAGAAGTTGAGTAGAGTATTAAGAGACAGGAAAATTTCGCTAGAAACAAAGAAAAGAGTACTTCTATGTGATATCAGTTCTTTAATATGACAGTGAATGCTGGACAAAATCATCAAAGATGAAGGAAAATGTGGTTCTACAGAAGCATGCTGCGGATATGGATCAAACATGTAAGCAATGATGAGGTTTCGGAAATAATGGAAACGAAAAAGAAATTGAACATCCAGGAGAAACAGCTAAAGTTTTTGGAACATCCAATGAGGAAGGAGGGCTTGAAGGACCTGATACTAACAGGCCAGATAGAGGGGAAAAGACACAGGGGAAAGCAGCGGTTAACTTATTGGAAGGGCCTGAACAGGTTGATGACAGAACAGGGATTGCGTGGTGTAACAGGGTAAAGCGTGCTAAGAGCCACCAGGGATAGGGAAACGTGGAAAGTCATGATCGCCTACGTCCTGAAAGGACTAGGCACATAGAAGAAGAAGAATACAGTGGTATGTTTAGGTCAGTAATTGTGGCTAGCTAAGTTTAAAATAAGACAGATTGAAGACCAGCCTTCCCCTACAAATACCTTTGGCTTTGTGTCACATGCTTTTATTATTCAATACAAATGCTGCTTTCTTCTTTAATACCTTGTTCGCATGAGCGTAGTACTAGTTTAGCATTTAGTTTTTCTTCGTTTTACTATTGAAATTGCTCAATGCAACCGTACGTTCTATTCTGATAGTTTCTTCTTTAGAACTTCCTGCCTGTGCAGCAGTGTTACAGATTCTTGTTTTTTTTTTTGTTTTTTTTTTTCTTAGCTACCAGTTACAAAGTTTTAATGCAACAATAATTGCCATCTTCTGTATTTTTGAATGCTGTTCTCTTCGTCAACATTTTCTCAGTTTCTTGCATTCTCAATAACGAGCGACATTTTAGTGGCTTTATTTCCTTACCTAGGAAGAAGGTAATTAATTAATTAATCTTATTAGTAATTTCTGGATTTAGTCATGAAAAATATAAAAAATATCATTTTCAACATTTACGCAGGTTTTTTTATTATCAAAAACCTCCTTCAAACAATTCATAAGATTGATATCTAGACTCTCAAACTGATGTCATGCATAGTGCCCAACTCGTTCTGAAACGTCTAAAATATCAGCTATATATAAGTGTTTTCTTTAATCAAGGATTAAAACAGTTTCAAGCTAATGAATCTGGTAGGTCTTAGAGAGGACTATCCTTCATCAGATCTCGCAGAATCACAAAGAACTTAACCACATCACTTGAAGACTTCCAGCATCACCGACAACTAAAATGGATATCAGATATAATGGAAAGAAAGGAAAATAACGACATAGTCATGATGTTGACGTTTCACAATACTCAAAAAAAAAACGGGTTGGGAAGGAAAGGCCCATCAATAATCGAAAGAGCCATAAGAGAAACCTATTTTCCTGAAATCGCTTTTTAGGTACAGATTTTAAAAAATTCAACCATAACATTCACATAAAAATTGAAGTGTTCTCAAACAGCCTTGTCAGATCTCAACTTTCATATAAATTACATACATGACGTCCAAATTCCTAAGAAATGTCTCAGACTTCATCTAAATATTTTCTCAGATCAATTATTAAAAGCAAATACCTTCAAGTGAACAAACCGTCTCAATCTTAAAGAAGACTAGAATTCATCAGGTCTTATAGATTGTCGCTAGGGAATCACAAAGAACATTACCAATTTTACAAAAACCACCTTCCACTGAAGACTTTCAACAACGGCAACAACTAAAATGAATAACACATGAAACTAGAAAAACAAATAATGATATAAAGAACTCTTAAATTTCTACATTACGTTAAACAGAACATTACGAAAGAAACTCCCACAATTACAAGAAAGTCAACATAAAAAAGAAAGAAAGACAGCGATTGAACGAGCAAGAGATAGAGATAGTGAAGCAGAGAGAGGGGGTGATTCTCAACATATAAATACAGTCAAACACAGAAATTTATTTTAATACGATTTTCAGTTAAATGCAAATGCTATATGGGTACGCGGGTGGTTTAAAGGATAGCGACTCAGAATAAGAAATTAGAGAACCAAGTTCTAATTCCAGTCAGGGCATTATATTCACATCCGCAAAAATACCCCCATGAAAGGTATGAATCCATCTTTTCCACCCAGCTCTGGGTTAAATAGCAAGACACACTGGGTTGGCAACCAGTCTAGAAGAAAAACATAGAATTCAGACCAACTTGGAAACATATCTCTACTGCTACTGCTGCAATACATGCAGTGCGTCTATGTCCCTAATAAGTTATGCGACTCATGCTTGATTTGAACTGAGAAGTTATTTATATTTCTAATGTCATCATCTTTATTTTTATTATGACAACGTTGATCCGGGTAACTTTCAAAGAATTTCGAACTGAACCCTTTATTTAATTTCCGGGGTAGATTGTTCTCGTTCCACTGTCAATGTTTCGGGATATCTCGTCTTATTCCCTTCTCTTTTTTTGTACTGCACAGTTATTGCTTTTCCTGTTTGTACTGAGTCTGAAGTCTGCAATGCCGGGCTCAAAATTATTGTCAACAAATTCACGAATTAACACTTTAATCTCGTGGTAAGTGTAATAAAAACTAAACAATGTATTAAGATCTTCTTCTTCTTTCTTTTCTTCTTTTTCTTTTTCTTCTTTCTTGTCATCTTTTTCTTCTTTTTCTTTTTCTTTTTCTCTCTTTCTTTTCTTCTTTTTCTTTTTCTTCTTCTTTCTTTTCTTCTTTTCCTTTTCTTCTTTCTTTTCTTCTTTTTTGTTCTTTTTGTTCTTTTTCTTTCTTTTCTTTTTTCTTCTTTTTCTTGTTTTTTCTTCTTCTTTCTCCTCCTCCTCTTCTTCTTGACTTCCATTTTCAGTCGGATACGTTATATACATTTACGCGCAAGTACCCTTGAGAAAGGTATGAACCCACCTCTTCTCGGAAAGTAGGACTTGTATGAATAAATCATTTTTATCCACCAAAAATTCTTACAATCTAAAAAATAATATTGTTTGGTCGTAAATAACCCGCAAAAACTTTGATAAGCTGCAAAAAACAATTAAGAAATATATTTATAACGCTGTATATATATATATATATATATATATATATAAGCTGTCCATAAAGTCCCAGTAGCATTACAAGTATTCATTGCTCAGAAAGCCTACGACATAGAGCATAGCAGTTTTTGTAAAATGTTGTACATCTCCTCAAGTTTACGCTCATAGCTTTCATTGACTACATTCCACTTGTGCACCTCTAGTTGGTTTCACAATGTCAAGACGATATTCCATCTCGATCCATATGCGCTGCAGCTTATCAACGTTAACTGTTTGGACAACTTCAATAATGCGTCTACGAAGTGTGGCAAGATCATGAATAGGAGTCTGATAGACACGATCTTTGACGTACTCCCAAAGGGGAAAAATCCAAGGAGGTAAGATCAGGAGAGCGAGGTGGCCATGTGATTGGTTTGTCACGGCCAATCCATCTTCGAGGAAAAAAATGCATCCTTATGTGTCCTAACACCATCAGACCAAATATAAAGAAGACTTAACAATGTGTACAACATTTTACAAAAAAACTGCAAGACTTGCCATACTCTATGTCATATGGTTTCTGAGCAACTAATACTTGTAATGGTACTGGAACTTTAAAGACACCATATATATATACGCTCTCACACCCTAATTGAGCACTCTGGAAGAAAGGTAGACTTTGAAAAACAGTAGCCACTCTAGCATCTATGCATCGCTCATTCAGTAAAAATGAATTGGACCACTCTAGCCATTGGGCGCGTAATATGATATGAGCTAAAATGAACGCCCCGTGGCCCAGGGGTAGAGTCGCCGACTGACGTCAATGCGTTCGGGTTTCGAGCCTGGGTTAAGGAGCACTCGGAGTTTAACCGTACTGATGAGCTGTGATACAGCGAAACAGATCTGTCTGCGGATGACAATATATATATATATATATATATATATATATATATTAAAATACTTTAATCCAAAACGGAAGAGTAGGAAGGTAAATCCCAAGAACCTGATCCTAATTAATATTAAAAATTTTAATATTAAAAAATGATACAAGAGGAGAGCTCAATGTAATTAAAATAACAGAGCCAATATAAATTAAAATAAATTTTCAAAATTCAAAAATATCCCGCCCCTTCCCTTTCTGTTCTGTTTTGTTTAACACAATTCTCAATTTAACGACTTCCCTTCTTTAACCCTTTTCCTTTATAAATATAGACATGCCAAATTTTCCATCTCTTCACTTACAACTCTATCTAAAAGTAAAGTATATCTTATATGTTTCACTGTAAAAGAGTGGGACCTAGTTGCTAATCTAGTATCTCGTGCAAAACCATACCTAGGGGCACCAGTGATCTAAGTTCACCGGAGAAGAAGCCGTGAAAGTATTTATTGAAGAGTTCTCATCGGAGTACAGTTCCCTGTGGAATTAACCTTACGTACGAAGTACCAAGGATACTACTTTATATATATATATATATATATATATATATATATATATAAATACTTTCACGGCTACTGCCCCGATAAACGTAGATCACTGGTGTACCCTAGGTATGAATTTGCACGTGATACTAGATTATCAACTAGATCCCACAAACAGATAAAATGTAACCGCAATTTCTACTCTAACAGCTTCTTTTCACGCACTTCCCACCTGTGGAATTCCCTTCCATATACTTGCTTCCCCGACAGCTACAATCTCCAGGAATCTAAATGTAAGGTCAATAGACACCTCTTATCACACTAACTCGCATCCATTCTCTCAAACACTCCCATCTACTCAAACCTCATCCTCGGTATCCTCATCCGTCTATCACCCTCCTTCCGACATTTCCTATAACTAACCACTCTTTCTCATCACTTTCCTCTATATAACCCCCTGCGCAATAGTAGCAGTGGAATGACTTGCTTGGGGTTAAATGATTAAAAAAAATACTCAATGTAGGAATTTAACAGAGTATTATGATTTTTTTTTGTAACATTCTTAACATGCACAATAAAAATTTTATTGTCATAAAAACAAAATGATATAAGATTCGTCTGTACAAAATGAAGATATTATTATTACTGTTAGAAATAATATAAAAAGCTGACGATTCAATTCCTTTAGTGGAAATACGGCCGCTAAATTTACTGTCATGTATTTGAGAATGGCCATCTAAAAGTTCAGTCCAAGGTCATCTTATCACTTGCGAGAGAAATACACCCTCCCGTAATAACTAACACTGTAAATTTCATCCCCTCGTCCAGGCTTTTTTTCTCTTCCCATGATTTATTTTGTCTGGATAACTCTAACCCATTTACTGTTGTGAGGAATTTGGTCTGAAGAGCGGTCTGTAAGAGCTCCGCGAAATAAGCTATTACCAATGGATTTATAAAAGCATCCAATTTATTTTCATAGTTTCATATATATATATATATATATATTTATATATATAGTCACCCGCAGACAAATCTGTTTCGCTGTATCAGAGCTCATCAGTACGGTTAGACTCCGATTGCTTTTTAACCCAGGATTGAAACGCGACCGAATTGGCGTCAGTCGGCAATTCTATCTCTGGGCTATGGGCACCCGGTAGAAGAAGGCTGACTTTTTAGCGTATACATTATCATTATACACGCCCCATAGCCAGAGTGCTATAATTCATTACGGAATGAGCGATATATATATATATATATATATATATATATATATATATATATATATAAATGATGGTAAGTGAAAGACACGGTGAAAGAAGTGACGCGTTTCGATTCCAATAAATAGCATCTTCATTTTAACAACTCTTTTCTTTATGGACCCTGTTTGTATATGATAATTGGATGAAGTGGGTGAGAAAGTCCAACAAAATGCCGGTTACCCTTGACGCTGAGTCGCTCAAAATATAAAGATTCTTAGCAGTTAAAATGAAATTGACGTCTGGTGTATCTCGATACTTAACCCAGCCTATCACATTCACTTTACTATTGCTTGTGCGTTCTTATTTTTGCTTGCATTTTTTTTTCTACAAATTTCAAATTTCTCTACGGTAAATTTAAATCCAGGATAATAAAATTCAACTCTTTTCCTACGGTACATTTACATTTAGCGTTATACAACGTATCCCCTTTCCTCACAAAAATATAATATGGGTTAATTAAAAACAATAGTAATAAAACTTAAAATAAAAACAAATTCTGCATACATGTAGTAATTACGAACATGTAAAATTAAGTAATATTTTTTGAGTTGAATAAAAACATTATTTACAAAAGTATAAAGTAACAAAATGTAAATATAGATAAAAAGAATTCAGTGCATGGCAAAGGGTAGTTCTGTAATTGTGCAAGATGGCTTCTGACGTGAAGAATTGTGTAGCACGATACATATCTTCTTTTATTCTGTTTAATTTTATTTTAAATTCTTATATTTTTATATTCGCCTCTTCCATTTAATTGAATACTATTATCTTATATTCCTTTATTCCCGTATTCCCTTAGAATTTTATTTTGTTCTCTTATATTTTTTATTTTGTTCTCTTATATTTTTTATTCTCTTATTTCCAATTAATTTATTCTTATTCTGTGATATACTTTTATTCTCTTATTCCCTTTTAATTTATTTTCATACTATTATATTCTTATATTCTCTGGTTTCCTTTTAATTTCTTCTTATTCTATTATATTCTTATATACTTGTATTTCTTTTTAATTTATTCTTATTCTATAACATTCCATTCTTATATTCTTTTATTCCATTTTAATTATATTGTCATTTTATTTTATGTATATATATATATATATATATATATATATATTTATCCTCTCAAGTGGGGGCTATGTTTCATGTGGGGGGGGGCTATGTTTCATGTTTTAACGTAAGATACCCAAAGTACATCAATATATATGTTGGCGTCATTTTTGACGGCATGGGACCACTTGTACAACGAGTGCAACCCAGCCGTCAAAAATGTTTGAGAGGATTAGCTGTTTCCTGACACGTTGTCCTACCTGAGCGTGAATGGAAGGAGTGTGCATATATATATATATATATATATATATATATACTGTGTATACACACACACACACACACACATATATATATATATTCTTCACTACTCGACTAAATATTTATTGCAAAAAAAGAATAAAATAATAAGGCGCTGTTAAAGAGCAAACACGCAGCAAGAGCTTTCATCACTGGAAGCAAAATTTTATAACTGGTAGTTAAGATAATAAACTGAGCCGGCACTAGCTCGCTATTGTCTCACTCTCTCCCCCAGCGTGACAAGAGGGAACTAATATATATATATATATATATATATATATATATATATATATATATATATGGATCAACATTGGACTTTATTATAATAGAGAGCATAGCTATTAAATATTAGTAAAATATGTCATTATATTTGTTTGTTACATGTATTCGTTTATGTTATTTATCTGCTTCCTGGCCCCGTGTAGTAGAACCTGTTAGGTTTCCAACTACGCGCAAATAGATAATCCGAAAACTGGGGTCAAAATACTTTGAAAGTATAAAAAATAAATTTTTATAGTAAAAAAAGCAGCAATGCATTTTTGAAAGAAAAACATATTTACAGTAATACATTTTTGTTAAAAAATAAACATTACTAACAATGCATTTTGAAAAATAAAAGAAACTTATTACCAGCAAGATATACATTTTTGAAAAAAAATCAGCAATACATTTTATAAAGAAAATTATATTTACAACAATACAATTTTGTTAAAAAATAAAAATTACCAACATTGGTCGAGAGAAACAAATTCCACCGCCGCTAGTTTCCTCGTGTGCAATTTGTTGTCATCAAACTGGACAGGTTGACAAGAACGTGGAGATGTACTAAGAAGCAAAAAAAAAATGCTATGAAAGATTATTTTTCGAGATCATGTCCAGAAAAAAGAGAGGAACAAGCGTGTAACAACCTAATGCATATCAGTCAGTTAAGTGCCATACGTAATACACTGACTGGGCAGAAGATTTTCCCGCAGTAGTTTACTATTACTTTCTGCGGTAGACTGGGTGCCAACCAAGGCTTTAGAACACAATCAATCCCGTTATTTAACCGGTGGGAAGAGACGGATTAACATCTTTCCCAAGGGTATTTGTGCGTCAGCGAATGCAACGAATTCAACTAAAATTCGAACTCGGCTCTCCGATTTCTCGTTTCGAGCCGATATTCACTACACCATAAATTGTAACCCTAAAAGAACAGGTTTCTCTCTAAGTAATCACTAAAACGGAGGTTGGGAATAATAGTATATCAATAAGTACAAGACTCACATGCTGCGTAAAGTAGATATACTTCTAATGAATAGTGTCCGCGTATTTAAAAGGATAGGAATATTTCATTCCTGTATACAGTTAGGTATGCAACACAATTGCATACATGCTTAAATAATGATAGCTTCGATTAGATTTTTAAATAATGCCATTTCCTGATTTATTCTCAAATATTCGTTTCATTCGCTTACGCATAAATACTCTTGGGAAAGGTATTAATCCATCCATTGGATTCTATACCCTTGGTTGACAATTAGTCTACCGCAGAAAGAAATACCAATCTACTTCGAAAAATCCAGTGCCTAGTCAGTCATGTCTCGAAAGGGACATGATAGCTCGTGCGTGTATCACGTATGGCACTTAATTGACGGACAGAGTCCTGCTAGGATCATACATTCTTTTGTAAAGATGCGGCAACATTATACACTGGCTGCGAACAGCGTATAAAGTTGCCGCATCTTTACATTACAGACATTTAAAGACCACCGTTTTATTATCTTAAAGTTGAAAACAATACAGAAACAAGTAACTTGAGAGACTGGCCCAATTTTACTCACAAATTTATAAATGACGATGCTGTCTATTCATTTCAAGCAAAATAGTCTAGCAGACAGTATTCTGTATTAACCCTTTTACTTTTGTATTTGTCTATATTTCTTAGATGAAGTAGTATTTACAATATTTACATTATTCTGACTATTGTCCTTATTTTTGTTGCCATTTGTACTACGTTTCGGCCGTTGTACGGTCCGGCTTTCTTTCTTAAGGAGACATAGTCCAGTGGATATAGACATTGGTTAGTTCCTGTGACTTGACCCAAAGAGTTGTGAGTTCAATACCAGGCTACAGCAGTGGTGAACAAGTAACTTACAGGGTTAGAGAGAGATAACTCATGACTATCAGAAGAGGCTCTACGCAAAGTGATGGAGATATATACCCCAGTGATTGTAATGAAGGGTTCGGTTCAAAATTCCTAGCAACTGAACAAGGCCAGAGCGTACTTTTGATTACTGCATTTAGGTGCGGCGTGACATGTTACAAACAATTTGCTGTACTAATTGACCGAGATTTATTTTTCCCACACTTGCTAATTGCCTCTCTCAATGCTTTGGTGCTTAAGAGTTGTTTTTCTGCAACTTTGTTTGTTTTTTTTTTTTTCACTTTCCCATACTTTTTTCCATTGGGTTCTGGTTGTGGGCATGACGATAAACTGCATCCGGCAGCAAGGATGTTGTGAGGAGCATGGAACCACCTCTTAATTGCTGTTGTTCTCAGGTTTACCCTGAACCGGAGTGGTAGCACCTGTTAGGGTCCCAGCAATAGGCAAATAGTTAACCCTCAAACTGGGGTTAAAACAGTATGAAAGTATCAAAATACACTTTTATAGGAATATATACATAAAAATGGACTTTTATAGAAAAATATAGATCTTTGAAGAAAAAATATACATTTTTGAAGGAAAAATATTACCAACAATACCTTTTTGAAGAAAAAATTATTGCCCTAAGACATTTTCGAAGGAAAAAAATTATTCTCAGCAAAACATTTTTGAATACAAAACTAGAAGACATTTTCAGTTTTCTAAAATAAAAAAGAATAAAAACAAAAAATGTTCATTAAAATCTGTCTAAATCAATCTTTTTAGTATAACCGAACAATAAAAATACCTTAAAACTTCACCTTTTTGGCATTAAATAACCCACAGAGATTGATATACCGGCAAACAAAACTGATACTCCATTGGGTTCAGATTTGGGCTGTTTCCCGACCATTTCAGTTGATACTGTAGCACCATCATGCATAAATACTGTGCACCGGGAATGTGGATTGGGGCGCGTTGCTTTCTCACGTTTTTTGGTAAATCAATATTGCAGTCGGTGTGAAAACTGGAGTTTGAGATTGTAAGTAATGATACCAAATATTAGATTTATAGCTTTTACCAATTTTTAGCTTTTACCAATTTTTAGCTGTTACCAATTTTTAGCATTTAGTTTTAAAGATCTTCTGAAAAATGTAGAAAAATATCTAATTTCCGCTTATGAAGTGGCTTAAACAAAACTAATACTATTTAAAGAATAAATCCAAATAAAGTTGATTACATTGAATAGAAAATAGTTTTTAACTAAAATTCTAATTATGAATCACTAAAAGCAAATATGCAATTTGTTTTTACCAAATTCGATAAAAAAATAAATCAAAGATTACGAAAACGGCTACTGAATGATTGATCATTTGTTAGGTCATAATTGATATAAACAAAAAATAGATAAAAGTGTATATAACAATATTATTAGGCACAATTTACAAGGCAAAATGTTTCAAATTTGTATCGTTTATTGAAAATCACATTAAAACTACTGCCTTGTTTAATAAACTACATAGAAATATAGCAAAAATGGTCAGCATAATTTCCTTTGAAATAAATGAAAATTTTATTTGATGACATAGTGATTTAGTAATAATATACTTGTGCCATACGTCTTGTTCCTGTGCAATTTGTAAAGTTTCAGTAAATTATAAATGTCATAAGGCTTTGCTATAAGGATTTCACTGATTACTGAAATTAAGTTGTAACGCTACGACTTTAAGCCCAAACATAATCTTTTAAATTCGTTCCCTCAAACAAACTGTAAAGCTTTTGTATCCTTATTTATCATGTCAAACCTCAGCTTTCAAATTAAGCGCAATACTTCGCTTTCAGAATAAACCTGCCTTAGTGTGCATATACTGTTCCAGTTTCTCCTGCATTTCTTCCTCATACTTTGCACTATTCATTGTTGTTCCTGGAGGCAAGAAGTAGAGTCCAGCTGTTCCAGACTTGGACATGGCGCCAGAAGTCATCTGTATTGGTGCTTCATAGTTGGAATTGTATACATTTCATCAAATCTCTTACCAGGGGATCTTATAACGTTTCCTTTACGCATAATGAGCTGTTGCCGAGTAGATTAATCTGAAAACGTAACTTTTATCCAGGTTTCAACTCTCCACGTTTTCTTGTTGCTCAGCAACGGTCAACCGCTTGGATTGTATGGTTGCAGTTAAACGTGGTTTAAGAGCCGGTTGGAATGATTTCAGACCAAGCAGAATTTTCAGACGACATGACTGTCATAGAACCGACCCTTTTTATCATTTCGAAACAGATTAGCACGTATCTTCTTACAATAACTTTTACGGGATCGTTTAGCAATACACTTCATGAAATAGTCATTTCTAATACTGTTTTTCCTTGAACATCCACTTTTCTAAATGCCTATGAACTTGGAAATTCACGATAACAGTGTACAGACAGTTTTGCTACAATGGACTTTTCATCAATTTTTGGTTCAAAATAGACTTCCTCGCGTAGAAGCACAATTTATGCCCTTCGTCAGTGAGTCAGTGTTTCTCAACCATTTTTCACCCAGCGGCCTCTTTAGGCACACATGTTTTTGTCAATCCCCCTCCTGTCAATTAAATTTCTAATATTATACCGAATTCATCATTCAAAGCAAAATAACACTCATGAGCACAAAATTTATTTTATATTTCTTTCATTTCTATTATTAAATTACCAATGATCAAAATGTTAAAAACACTTTTATTTGATAGCTTAACTCAATGTTTTTAATGCAATGGTTGACTTTGGTGCTTACTGGCTAAGTCTCTTTTTCTAAGTTCATTTGATAGCTTATCTCAATATTTTCAATCTGATGGTTGACTTAGGTGCTTACTGTCTAAGTCTCTTTTTCTAAGTTCATTTGATAGCTTATGACACTGCTTCCAATCTGATGGTTGACTTGGATGCTTACTGGCTAAGTCTCTTTTTCTAAGTTCATTTGATAGCTTATGACACTGTTCCCAATCTGATGGTTGACTTGGGTGCTTACTGGCTAAGTCTCTTTTTCTAAGTTCATTTGATAGCTTATGACACTGTTTCCAATCTGATGGTTGACTTGGGTGTTTACTGGCTAAGTAATTGTTGATCTCGTTTTGTAACTTGCAGGTGGTTTCTTTGTTTAGTATAAAGTTGTGTAATTGCATTGAAATCACATCCATCGATAGGAGTATTTGAAAATGCAACGAAGAAAAGTTGAATAACTTCCTAAAACTTTAGATGCCTCTCAGAAATTTCGTTTTCTAGCAGTATGGAATAATTTTTGAAAATTTCACAGAAAAATGGATAAATACCCACTGCATTCCCTGAATATGCCATAGCTTCGCAGGTTCCGTAGAAGGCCGGTAAGTAATACTTTGTCGAATGCTTTAGAGATATCCAAGGCGACGGTTCGGGCTTCACCATTCTTGTCGAGAGCCTGGTATATATACTCGGTGATGGTCGTTAGCATATCAGCAGTGGACCTGGTGAAGCGGAAGCCATACTGTTTGTCTGAGAGGAGCCCGTGGGCTGTGAGATGATGAATGACCTCGGCGTTGATAATGGCTTCGAACACTTTGCCGAAGATCGGAAGAAGGCTGATGGGGCGGTAATTTGCAGGGTCCGAAGGTTCACCAGTGTTCTTGAATATTGGAACCAAAGAAGAAGACTTCCAACAGGCAGGAAAGCAGGAGGAAGATAGGCAGAGGTTGTAGAGCTTAGAAAGGATAGAGGAGAGTTCGGGGGCAGATGATAAAAACTCCCGCTGCTCTTTTTCAACATAAGCGGTCACAGGATAGCGCTAGATCCTACGTTGTGAAAAACGGTTGTAATTGAAACTGAGGATCTTTTGCCTCTATTTTGAGTTTAATTCATTGCAAAATACTATTGCAATTGTTGCTAATTTGGCAATGACAAAAATATTTTGACTATAAATAATATACGAAATAAATGAAACAGATTATTACTTATTTTCGTACAAGAATTTGTTGGTGATCAGGTAGTAATCTCCAGTACTGGCTTTTCTTGGATGTCCACTTCTCCACTTGTCGCTAGATGTCGCTAGACTTTGGAAAAAATGTCTGTTTTAAATAAAATATAGCAATTTCATCATGCAATCTTATATGATAGAAAATAATACAGAACATAGAAAATAAACTTGTTACAACTAAGGCATCTTAAACTAATGACTGTATTTTGATGAACTTTCAATTTGTGGCGTCTGTTTATTTTATAGACATTCCCCACTTAGAAAAAAACAACTACATGCGTATGAGCACACAACATTAAAAAAAACTTCACATCCTATCTTAGCGGGGAGTTCAGATTAGTAAAAGCAAATTCATGATTCATATCAAATTATGTATTAACATTTTCGATGAGATGCACATGAAAACCTTTAGGGGCGTCTAGCATTTTTTTTTTTTTTGCTAAACACGATTCTGGCCAAAATCTCTCTTATCACTAATCTTTCTTTACGTCTTAATACTGTTTGTGCTCTGGCCTTATTCCTTCGGCCAACTCATTACCTGGGGATCCTATTTCCTCTAAACCGGTGTTTACTCACCTTGCATACTTATATTCATTTTAGACAAGTTGGGAAATATGCTCCACTAATGATCCGGTATCATCGGGAAATAAAATTTATTTTGGTACCTCCACTAAATCGCTGATTAAACAGCATAATATGAAGAAAAAAGGTCCCAAACTTCTAAGAACTAGAATAGAGCCTTGAGGGACAACGGTGTTCGTATAATAATATCTGGAAGCATGCCCATTCAATACTACCTTCATTACGCGATTTGAAAGAAACAACTGCAATAGATCAAACAAGCCTCCAATTATATCATAGTCTTGTAGCTTGCGTAGAAGGCCAGCATGTCAGACTCTAGATATCTTTAGAGATATCTAGGGCAACAGCTCGAGCTTCGCCGTTCTTATCGAGAGCCTGGTATATGTAGTCAGTGATGGTCATCAGCATATAAGCGGTAGACCTGGTGAAGCGGAAACCATACCGTTTATCGGAGAAGAGGCCTTGAGCTGTAAGAAGTTGTACCACTTCTGTACTGATATAGCCTCGAACACTTTGCTAAAAATCGGTAGGATACTGATAGGGTGGGTGATAATTGAAAGGGTCTGAGAGTTCTTCAGCACAGAGGAGAACTTCTAGCAGGCAGGAAAGCAAGAAACAGAGAGGCAGTAGTTGTAAAGTTTAGAGAGGACAAATGAAAGTTCGGCGGCACATTTTTTCAGGACAATGATTAGTATTCCATCACCTCCGTTCGCTTTATGGGGATCAACTTTGAAATTATGTTAGAGACTAGCGAGAGGGTAATGTGAATGTCATTCAGTTGAGCCTCACTTCTAGGTAGGAAATCAGGTGCGGATACCCCAGACGAATAGAATGTTGAGTTGTTGGAGAATCTACGAGCAAAGCACTCGGCCTTGTCCGCTGAAAGTGTGAGAACCTCAAATTTTATTGATCAAATGTGGGCTTGAAGTTTTTTAAGACATTTTTACAAAGTCGCCAGTAGCCCTTGGAGATAAACTTGCGGGATGCTATACGCTGCTTCTTTTTTTCAGCAGACAACTGCTTAGCATCATTTAGGATCCTCTTGCACTCATTACGAGCAGAGGTAAAAAGGCGCCTATTATGGTCAGACACGTGGCTCCAATAAAGCCAGAAGAAATGATTCCTGTAGATAATTGCGACCGAGAAAGCAGGGGAGAACCAGGGGGACGAATGAGGTTAAAGTAATAACTTCTTTTCTGGGATTAAAACATTGATGCCAGTTTTAACCTAAGAGAAAGACCTCGGACGAACAGTCTTCAAAACTAACAACTTTGTTCCACGGAACGTCACACAGGAAATCGCGGAACAACTCCCAGTCAGCTCTTTGGTAGGAGTAAGATATTCTGCTGGTCGAAGGTTCCTCGTGGGAGGGGAAGTGGAAGGAAATACTGACGGAAACCACAGCAGGATCAGAGTTGCCAACAAAGCAGAGCCGCATGACATTGAAAGAGTCAGGGATAGAAGCAAAACAGAGATATAGCAGAGAATTATTTCCATTAATGCGTGGAGAAATCTACCACTTGCGTAAGTGAATGCGTGAGTGATTGAAAAGTTCATGGTATGGACACCTGCAAGATCTGTGACAGAGTTTTTCAACCACTTGGTGTGATGGGTATTAAAGTCTCCAAACAAAAATATATGAGCGAACGGATGAGAGGAAATGGCCTTATCTATATTGTTCGAGATGCTGTCAAGTACGGAACAGTCAGAAGATGAAGTGGAGCGGTAGATAAAGAAAAGATAGCTAACCGCGCTTAGTAGGGAGAGACGGAGACACGTGTAGGAATGATCAGGAGATTCAAGAGAAATCATCCTAGCTAGAGGGAGTTGTTTGCTGACATAAACGCCAAGTCCATGCAAATGGACATTGGAATCCTTCTTAAAGAGGGGGAGATAACCAGGGATATAGAAATCAGTGGAAGGGATACAAGGGCCAGGTTAGTTTCACAGAGAGCTAATATGTATGGTGAGTTTACTTGGAAGAAGGATTCAGCGCTGCAATAGTTGGTACGGATACCACAGATGTTAAAGAGTTATCGAAAATGAGTGGAGGTATCTAATTTTATTACTAAAGAATTTAGTCTACATTAGCGATACTAAACCTGATTCACGTGAAACAATTAAAGGGTTGATTTTTATTTTAACTAGAATTTCTTTTGTAAAACGATGACGAGTATTAAAATCCTTACAGTACTTAGCATTGTTGAAGTCATTGTCTGTGCGTTTTGGTGCAGTGGATATCGGCTCGGCACGGGAAATCGGAGAGCTGAGTTCGAATTCCAGTTGAATTCTTGGCATTTAATTACGCGCGACTAACCTTGGGAAAAGTATTAATCCGTCGCTTCTCCCTCTGGCTATGGGTTAAATAGCAGAACAGATTTGGTTCTATAGTTGTGGCTCGCAACCAGTCAACCGCATAAAATAATGGCAACCTACTGCAGGAAAATATTTCGCCCAGTCAGTCATGTCAGCTTCGAAACATAATTGCCCAAGCGCGTGTAACAATTAACTGACTGACTGACGTTTTCTTTAATTTCGCAAAAATCGATAAAAAATGATTTTGTGGCCTGCTAGGGCCAGGAAGAAAAACACGAAACAAGAAGGTAGTTTTAACCAGTGTATTAGAATAACAGAACATTTATACAAATAAGAGTGTTAGTAGTCAGCAGATATAAATGTAAGTCCGAACTCTATAATTACGCTGCGTCTCGACTGCCTCTAGACTGTCTCTTGACTGCCTCGACTGTATCACGACTGCCTCCTCGGAAGTCACTCAGGTTAGTATTTATTGACGGAGGAAGAGTTCATTCCTATAGATAGGGCACCATAACAATTGAATAGCTTGTTTCGTTTGGAAAATGACAAAAATCCTACTTCTTTAATTTGATTTTTTAGGACGTCATGATATTTGTCATTTTTTAGGACTTCATATTGTTTAAAAATTTTCAATATCTTCTTTTTAACAGCGAAGAATAAATTCTTAAGATTTTTTACTCTTGTGCACGCAACATACAACTAGTCGAATGTAAATATTCCTTTCTGGAGCCAAATTTCAACTTTCGGTTTTGTTAATTATATTGCCGAAACCGCAACCAGTTAAGTAAAATAGATGTTGCTTATGGAATTCCTTACAAAGATCAATCTCTCTTTGTTTAAAGGTGTGTATAGAGGTGGGGTGACTGGGGTTCACGGCTGCGGTTTGATTATTTAATGCCTGTCCCTAGTGTAGGGGTCCTGGGCATGACGGTAAACTGCACCCGACAGCAAAATTAGAAGGTTGTGAGGAGCATGGAACCATCTTTTAATTGCTGTTGTTCCCAGGTCCACCCTGAACCGAAATGGTTTGTTTTTTTGTTTGTTTGTTTGTTTCAAGGTTTAACAACCTATCAATCCTTATGAGATTATCTAAGTTCATAACCAATGATTTTTGTGTAAGGTTATTTTTACAACATTTTTCTTTTTCGAGTATCAAGATTCATTGGGATTTGTTTTTAAGAGCAGGGTCCCCAAGTCCTACACTTGTTATTTAACCCATAACTGGGGAGAAGGAACGGATTAATACCTTTCTCAAGGGTACCAGTGCTTAAGTGAATGCAGGGTATTCAACTGGAATTCGAACTCGGCTTACCGATTTCTCTTTCCGAGCCGATATCCACTGCAACACAACGCACATCTGTTACTAAACGCTTACAGCATCTGGTATTCCCAAGCGGTCACCCATCTAAGTACTGACCAAGCTCAACTTTGCTTAACTTAGTTGATCGAGCGAGAACCGGTGTATTCAACGTGATATAGCCGTAAGCCCCGGAATGGTAGCACTTGTTAGGGTCGCAGCTATGGGCAAATAGTTAACCTCCAAACTATAAAAAATAGAATTTTATAGAAAATATACATTTTTGAAGAAAAATTATTCCCATAGCACATTTTTGAAGAGAAATATTATTCTCAGCAAAACACTTTTTAATATAAAACTAGAAGAAATTTTTAGTTTTTTCAAATAAAAAAATTATAAAAACAAAAAGTTTTCATTAAAACATGACTAAATCAACTTTCTCACTATAATTGAACATTAAAATATAACTTCAAACCCCACCTTTTTGCTATTAAATAACCCACAGAGGTTGGTATGCTATTAAACAAAACTCAAACTCAATCTCACATCCAGTGTAGTACCCAGAGAAAGGAGAATGGCAACCTGGTGAACTTATTTTGTATGTTAAATAATAACATTTTTAATTTTTCAAAAAGGGTTAATAAAGATTTACTGGACTAAGCTACAAACTCGAGTAAGACCAACAGTACTTTAGACCCTTTAACTTGTTTGCATTTCCCTCCCAGATTTGGTTTTGATCGGTTAATATATGCCTATTTTAGAGGATATGGCGAACGGTGGACTAACGGAATTCACAGAAAAAATAACCCCCAATTTTAAAATACTTATAATTTCTTAATTAGTTATCATTTTTACATGAAATGGATATGAGAAGAAAGCGTTTAGCATGAGGTTTTATTTAAAATTTCATATGAGAACCAGATTTTGCTAACAGATTTTCGAGCCGCACGGGAATCGTGTCAACTAATTTCACCACGAACTCTTGTAGTATGAAATACATAACTTCTTGTATTTACTCTTCAAGTTCTTCTAAAATCTTGGTTTGGTATAAATAGACTTACTCCTTTAACAAACCCCAAAGAAAAATTAGCAGAGCTTTTAATTGTGTTTATCAATAATATATATAACGGACAATATTGTCTTAGGAAGAAAATATTTTCGATGAAAAATGAATTTTTACAAGATTTGTTTTTATTTTTTTATAATTCTAATTAGAATAATTTATAATCGTTAAAATTCAATTTCAATGTTTTAACTCTTAAGAGAGATTGTTATTAAGTAAAACTATATTTGCTAATCATAAGTTGTAAAGCTTATTACAATTTGAAAAAAAAACGAGTATATTTTCAAAGAATTCTTAATTGTTTTGTATGTGTTGAGTTTTGTAGATATAATCGCACATACACCAGTTTATCAGAAAATAAGAGAGATAACTATAGTAAATCTAAATCCAAAATTATTTAAAATTTAGTAAGACATTAGACTATGGAGAATATTTTTTTATCTTTTTCTGATAACTGAATAGTTAACAAGCGCCCGGGTTATATTCTTTAAAGTTTTTCACAAGTTAAAACCCCGTCGAACAACATTAGAAACAAATTTATCATCGAGCAATCAAGAAAAAGTTAAAAAGCTATCAACATAAATACAAAGCTACCACCGTGTTTTTGTTTAAATCATTTCTGCGACATTTTAAGCATAAAGTAAATAATATTTGTTTAAAATCAGATTAATTATATTTAAATCAGCTAATATTCCTCGAATAAACTTTTAGAAAATTATATTTTATTTTTTAATAAACACATTTGATGGAAAGTGTGACACAGAGGTCCGAAGGCGAATTGGCATGTCGAAGGACGCGTTCCAGAAGATGAGTAAAGCATTAAGAGACAAGAAACTTTCAATAGAAACAAAGAAGAAAGTACTGGATTGCTATGTGATGTCAGTTCTTCAATTTGGCACTGAATGCTAGACAATATCATCAAAGATGAAGGAAAAACTTGAAGCAACTGAAATGTGGTTCTACAGAAGGATGCTGCGGATATCATGGACCGCGCATGTGAGCAATCATGAGGTTTTGGAAAGAATGGAAACGAAAAGGAAATTAATATTGAGCATCAGGAAGAAACAACTAAAGTTTCTGGGACATGCAATGAGGAAGGAGGGCTTGGAGAACCTGATACTAACAGGCCAGATAGAGTGGAAAAGAGACAGAGGAATGCAGCGAATAACATATTTGAAGAGCCTGAGCAAGTGGATGACAGAACGGGGATTGCGTGGTAGTACAGAAGAAAGCGTGCTAAGAGCCACCAAGGATAGTGAGACGTGGAAGGCCATAATCGCCTACGTCCTGAAAGGACAAGGCACATAGAAGAAGAAGAATATTTTTATTACAGCTAAACTCCTAATTAATTTAAATTAGTTTTTTAAATAGAACAAAGTATTTTGCTTATTAGAAGTATTAAATCAATTCTCTCAGTTTGAAATTAAAACTTTAAATGAACTAAAATAAACTTTAGGCATCACAAATTTGTAGAGGTATCTACTTTAAATGCATTCACATTTCAGTAAATTTTACTTACTTCCTTTTTTATTAATAAAAAAGCGTTTTTTTTTTCAAGCCTAAATTGTTATCCTGAATGTTTCAGTGACACACAAATGCATCGGGTGTGCTGTTTAATGTAAATTTTCTTTTCCTTCTCTTTATTATATGTTTTTTTTCTTCTTCTTTTTTATGTAGAAAAATGATCAAAGGAAACATCTCAGAGTTAATTTATGGTAGCCAGTAATAAAGTCATCATTTTCTGTTGGGTACTTCACGTGTTTATAGGACCGTTCTGTTTAAAACAGAAATTCATAGTAAATCAATCATATCACTAAAAATGCTTTCTAAAAATACTACGGTCACATATTCAATATATTTCATAGTTAAGGGCTCCTAGTATCCCATAAGATCCGACTATATGTGAAGACAGTTTTAATTTGACATTAAAATTTGATTTAAAAGTTGATGAATTTTTAGTTTATTTATAAGACTAGGTAAGAGGATGGGATTTTGTCCTCCTTCGGAATAAGAGGTAGAGGTATTGTCTCCTTTTGGATAAGAAGCTCGAGTTTTGCCCTCTTAGACAGATTCAATTCTATATTCTTGGTTGGCAACCAGTCTGCCTCAAAAAGTAATGCCAACCTACTGCGGAAATATATTCTACCCAGCGTATATCACGTATGGCACTTAACTGACTGACTGAATTTCGAACGCAGACTCTTGTTCAAAAAATTATCAATTATGGAGAAAGTTGTTTTTGTTTTTGTTTTATGTTAAAAATTTAAAAATAGATATTTACCGACAAGTTACTTGCATGCTAGGTAAAAAGTATTCTCCTTTAGACACATTTCTGGCCTTTCGTCATTTAGTCAATTCGACTCCTTGTCTGTTCGGAATTATGTCCATTCCTCATTTTGTCTGTCGACATTCTCTGCACACAGAGTGTATATGTCTATTTTCCGTCTCAAAGACATGCTTCTATCGAGCCAAGTCCACCAAACTAAATATTTCTACTTCCCCGCGCGTTTTGCGTGCTACATGGTCGTTGACTAGAAGGTTCCATATTTTGCATCCTGCTGAGTGACATGCTACGCTCCTCACCAGAAACATCTTGTGGAGAAATAGTTTCAGTCGCCAATGACCCGACCATACGGCAGATAGTATTCGGTTACGTGGTGCCAGTACCACTTGTCAAGCGACATGACATAGATATGCATGTGCACGGATCACTATCCAGACGTTTAGGAAAATCAAACAATTTGATCATTCATCTGCCAAATTACCCAGTGTTACCCATATCTCGATGGATATACGATAGCATTTCTGGAAAACTATTTCCATTATTTATATGCTGAGAATACAATAGACAGAGAACATAGAAGAAGAGACTTGAAGCAACATAAATGTGGTTATACAGAAGGATGCTGAGGATATCATAAACTGAACATGTGAGCAAATATGAAATTCGAAAGACAATGGCAACAAAAAAGGACAGTTCTACTAGAGACCAGAAAGAGACAGTTGAAATTTATAAGGTACATGATGAGGAAAGAGTGCTTAGAAAACTGGATACTCACAGAACGGATTTAAGGTAACAGTGACAAAAACCTAGCGCATAGCCTCCCATTTTTATTTAATCATTTCACCCCAAGCAAGGCGGGGTCGCCATTATTGTGGAGGGGGATAAAGTGAGAAAAGACTGGGTACAGTGGATATGGAAGAAAAGATAAAAGATGAACGGAATAGAAGATGGCAGTTGACGTTGCGTTTAAATTTGTAGCGATTGTAGCTATTAGGGAAGCAAGTAAACAGAAGGTAGTTCCACAGACGAGAAAGAACTGGTGAGCTGGAGTAAATAGATGGGGAACAGGGTATAGGAGAGATAGCAAAAAGACAAACGTTCTTAAGAGCTGCAAGAGGCAGGAAAATGTGGAGAGCCATATTCCTGAAAGAAGACAGCACATAGAAGAAGAATTAATTTTGACTATTGTCCTCATCTTTGTTGTTGTTGCCAAAAGTTTTCGATTATTGTGCTGTCCGGCTTTCATCAGGTGTAGAAAATTCAAAACTTAACCTCTGTATTTGCGATATACTTCTCTTACCGCCCATGTCTAGAAATATCTCTATTTTCGTTTATTTTTTAGCATTACTGATCGCCTTTTTGATTTTTCGTGTCATACTTTTTGAGATGAGGAATTGTCATCATCGTTATTTTTAATTTTTATTTACAACCGTTTCAGTGGGTTTCTTCACATATGTATATAACTTATAAAATTGAAGCAATTATTCTACATAAACAGCGTCCTCTCAGTCAGGAGCTCAATCCTTGCGTATGTTAATCCTGAAAAGTGAAAGAAATAAGCAGGTGAGTATTTTATGAAATATTCATAAATCATAGAAAGAGTAATGAGAACAATTTATTTCCGTCGATTGAATAAAGTGTTTAGTTCAGAATTTTGGGAAAGCTACTGAGTGCGATAAAAGAGACCTGAAGAATGACATAGGATCAACTTCTGAAACGTTGTAACGGCACCATCCAAAATTGGGCGGAATAGTAAGCTATATAATAAACTAAGTTTGCATTAATCTTTCTTTGTGTTGCTGTTTCGCGTCTTAAGTTCATTTCACTTTAGTATCTGGTATATATACATACATATATATATATATATATATATATATATATATATATATATGTGTGTGTGTGTGTGTGTGTGTGTGTGTGTGTGTGTGTGTGTGGAGAATATATATAAGTGCGTAAATGTTTGAGTTATGTGTATCCGTTTTTTCCTTAAGTGTTTGTCAAGTGTCACATTTCGTAATTCATTGGCAGATTTTTAAGTTCGTGGAGACCATTTTCACTCTACCAATACTGATCCCTTTTCATTTCTTTGTGGGCTGGTCCCGGAATCAGATATTCTGTTGTGTTTTCTTTTGTTATTACTTCAACAGAGGAGTGGATGACCGACTGTTTCTTTTTAGTTTTTTTTAGTTTTTGTTTTCTTTTACATTTATGACGAAAGAAGCGAATCAAGTCCGCGCAAAATTGAAATAGGAATTCCACTTTTGAAACGAAATGATATAATTCCGTGTCGGCTAATAAGCACGGGCGAAAGAATAGCCCAGGTAATTCGGTACAAGATGTTAATGCGTGCAGAATGTAATCAGGAAAAGAAATGAAACTGGGTATAAGATTCACTGATCCGCGCTGATGGCTGATGGCGTCGTTGTCACAATTTTAGTTAGACGCCTTAAAAAAGATATATAAGGAAAGATTTCCTAACGCAAAAGCAGCCCACGTTAATTTGCAGAATTTATATAAATAAAAAAGTTAAAAATGATAAGTAAGAAATAACTAAAATTAAATAATGAGTAAATAAAGAAAGCATATATTCAAGATTAGCGAAACAAACATTTCAGTATAAAAGAATAGCAAAAGCTATTATCCCTATGTCAAGATTTTTCTGCTTTTATATGCCGTGTTCCTTCGGGATATAGGTGATCATGGCCCTCCACATCTTTCTGTTCATTGGAAGTCTTAATAAATTTAATCTGTCTATTATTTTTTCCAATCTCTGTTCTGCCATGAGTTTGCGCAAGCCCATTAAGCATGTGACTATCTTCATTTCCCTCTATCCGCCCTGTGAGCATCAAATTCAACAAGCTTTCTTTCTTCAGTACGTTTCCAAAATATTTCAACTGCTTCTTGATTATATTAAGTGTAAGTGTAAGTTACATTTGTTTCCATTCTCTCCAAAACTTCCTTGTTGCTCATATTTTCGACCCATGGTATTTTCGGCATCTACATTTCTGTTGCTTCAAGTCTCCTCTTTATTTGAGGTGATTGTCCAGATTTCGCTGCCATACTGGAGGACAGATATCACTTAACAGTTCAGTACTATTTTTTGTTTCCAACGAAATTTTCCTGTGTCTTAATATTCTGCTTAGCTTTTGTAATTGTTGTGGTTTGTTAGGACCAAGAAGAAAGACACGGAAAGAAGAAGGTAAGTTGAACCAGTATATTTAAATAACAGAACTTATATACAAAATAAGAGTGTTATTAGTCAGCAGATATAAGTGTACGTCCGAACTGTCAAGTTATACTGTGTCTCGATTGCCTCGCGTCACGACTGCAGTATTTAGTCAGCCTTCCCACTTAAGGCAAAATGTAACACATGGTCATTTTTATGTGGGACTTGCGGGCCATATAGCCCGGTCAAAAATATCTGTCTATCGTTAGCTAGTCGTGATTCTACCCTTCGGGCAGAGAGCACTCTCTGCCTGAAGGCAGAGAGCTGACAGTGACAAAGGCAGTTACTGCGAGGCGACTACCCCACGGAACTCACGCAGGTTAGTATTTATTGACGGAGGAAGAGTCCATTCCACTATAGGTAGGGCACCATAACAGTAATGCGTCGTTGGCCATCCGAATACGGATCTCAATTTCCGTTCTTCCCAGAACACTTCTCAGGTATTTAAATTTCTGTTCCCACTTGATTTTCTTATTACCAGCCCGTATTAACATTTTGTGTTTCTTTTTTTGCTGATGGACTTGCATGAAGTCTTCTTGTATTTTTATGTTAAGTTCTTTCTTCTCGCTTTCTTTTGTTATATTCTTTAGAAGGTTTTGTAGTTTCCTTTCTGTGTCTGCTATCAACCCTGTGTCATTTGCATATTTAAAATTGAGATTGTAGCCACAAATAATGGAACCTGTCAGAATTTCTATATCTCTCAGAATTTCCTTGCTATATAGGTCGAATAAAACCGAGTCTTGTCTTCCACCCCTTTCCATTTTTGTATATTTGCTGAACTCATTTCCTGTCAGTATGCAGGATTATTCTAATGTTTTCGCTAAATATGTTAAGATTACTGAACAGCTCTAACAGATCTTTGTGTCGTACTTTGTCGAAGGCCTTTGTGTCGTCTGTAGTGAACAAAACAAGTTCTAGATTTAAAAGTTCAAATACTAGCAACTGACTCATTGATTTAGTTAGAAATTAACGAATTTACTCAAATGACAAACTTTGCTTAGCACACACACAAAAAAGCGAATCCAAAAACAAAACTTGCGAAATTTCACACCTCGATGCGAAATGTTTTTCGGCCAATAGAAAACAAGGAAACATCTAAAAACAAAATAGAAAGGCCAGGAGTGAATTCCCAAACGACATCTTCGGAGCCTCCACACACGAAATAAAAGACGGAGCAAAATCGGCCGTCGCCAGAGAGTTAAGATGACGAGCGTAATTAACACTTTCCTTGACAAACGTCAAGCGATCGCTATTATTGTCTCTATCTTCCTCTCTCACCTCTTTCTCTTTCACCTCCTTCCTTTTCACCATTCACCCTGAGCGATAACTTCAAAGACAATCCTTCCCAACAATAAACGCTCATACATACATACATACATACATACATACATACATACATACATACATACGTTCTTGCCTACGTACATAGAAACTCACTCTTGCAAGAACTACTACGAACATTTCAACGAACTCTTGATACCCTTAAATTCTTAATACTGTTTCTCAATGAACATTAACTTCTACCAATTCATGTTTTTCTTTTCCATTAATAAATTTCTATTTAAACATACAAAAGGCATACTTTTATTTTTCTACACATTCCAATCTCCAACCTTCTGATGATAATCCGAAGTTGTAGGTAGTTCGGTTATGAATGACACATAACCAATTCAATAAAAATTAACCATCTCACTACTGCTTCAAGTCTATAAAACACAGGTACATGTCCTGCATTTGTAATGACCTTTTAGATAACACTATGAGCATAAATATTCCGTTCCTTTTTACATTGTCATTGACGAACACGCACTCTTCTTGTCCTATCTCTGGCCTTATTCTTCTGTGCGCTCTATTAATCAGAATTTGAATAATGAGTTTTGATATGTGTCTCATAAGACTGACACTTCGGTAGATTTCACATTCGTTTGCGACTGGGTTCTTTGGCAGTGCAATGAAAATCAATCTGCTTCGGTGTTCTGGTATATCCACACTGTTGCAGGTTTAATTTGTTTATTGCAGTAATCTTGTCTAAGCCGAGATCTTCCAAGGCTGTCAGCATCTCTATTACAATTCTCTCTTACCCTGTCACTTTGTTTCCTTTCAATTTGGGCAGTGCTGCTTGCACTTCGGTTTTTAATATTTCCATTCCTTCAGTATTTCTATGCCTTTCTCTTTTGTCGTGGAAGAGATCTCCAATATATTCATAGCATTGCTGAAATATTATTTCTTTCTCTAATATGCGCATTCTGTCCTTCATTCATTCTGTTGATAAGCATGTCTTTTGTCCTGTTAGCTGTTTTAGATTTTTAATGCATATTTCATTTATTTGTGATACTTAGCTTTTCTATTTCAGCAAATTTTTGGTTAAGCCATTTTTTTTTTAACTGTTTGTTCTTGATCTTTATTTCTTTGTGGTGTTTTCTGTATTCTATTCCATGTCTTGGCATTGCTTTCTGTCACTTTTGCACCATGTCGGGACTCATTTGTGATAAGTTTGTTTTTCTTTCTATGTCCGTTTTCTTTTGGGATGATATCGTTTGCTGGTGTTAGTAAAGCTTCTCTTTGTGTGTCCCATTTCAATTTTCCATTTCCATTTTGTCCCTTGTATCTTCTTTTCACACTGTCTATATATTTTACGTCAGGTTCGTGTCGTTTAGGAGTCTGTTGTATTACAATTTGGGTGCTGCGTTTGGCTTCTTCAGTTTCTGTAGTTGCATTTTTAACTTACATACAACTGGGGTGTGGTCGCTTCCGCAGTCAGTACTTAGATAGGTTTTGCAGTGTACAACTGCATTCCTGAGCGAACCCAATTGTCCCCATAGCGAATCTTTAAAAAATATGTTATATTTATTAAAAAAATGTTGGAAATATAAATGAACTCGATTATTGATAAATGAACAATAAGAATAACAAATTCACTTTCTGTAACAAACAGTTAAAATAATTTAGTCATTGACGGGGTATCGCATTACAGAATTGCAATAATCTGTTAATCATATTTTGTTTTGATTTCGCGCAAAAATGAGTCTTTTTTATTGTTACATTTCGTTTTTACCGTGAACAGGCCTTCATTCGGCATTTCCACACGTAACCGCCCAGAGAGATACTTTCCCATAACCATCCAGACACATCCACACATAACTGTCGAGAGAGGTACTTCTACACCCGAAGAGGCACTTCCACACAAACCCGTCCAGAGAGGCACATCCAGAAACGCACTTTCACATATCAGTCAGTTAAGTGCCATACGTGATACACGCTTTGGGCGATCATATCTCGAAAGAGAAATGACTCACTAAGCAGAAGATTATCCCGCAATAGGTTGCCATTGCTTTCTGCAGTAGACCAAGGCTTATAGAACCCAATCTGTCTTATTATTTAACCCATAACTGGAGAGACGAGACGAGACGAGACGGATTAATACTTTTTCCAAGGGTATTTGCACGTAAGTGAATGCAGAGAATTCAACTGGGATTCAAACTCGGACCGCCGATTTGTCGTTTAGAGTAGATATCCACTGCATCCCAACTTTTCCACACATAATAGTCCAAAAAGGCACTTCTACACATAATCTTCCAGAGAGGCACTTCAAAACAAAACTAACGGAGAAATTCATAAATATATTACATGATTCACACTTTAATTCATATTGAATAAGTTATTTGTCCTCATTCAATCAGTCATTCCTTGAACAGAGATCTATCCCTCATGAGAGTGCCTGAAAATCTGAATTAATAAATAAAACCAATATGTGAAAACAACTAGTGAACTATATAGTAACTTATAACTAAATGTTCATGCCTAGAAAAACAAACATGATTATTTTCATGTTACTTTCATGTTTATTTTATTTCATGTTATTTTCATGTTTCATGTTAAAGAACCCAATTATCGTCTTGTAAAGAATAGCAAACCCTGCCATTAGTATACATGGTGATTATTCAAGAGAAATTTTGTTAAGAAAATATGTGCCATGAATATGTCGGTTGATAATTCCATTTCGTTAATCTCCAGAATTTCCGTATATATATATATATATATATATATATATATATATATATATACTAACAGATTTCGAATTGCGTACGAGTTATTTTGTATTCACTTTTGCAAAAATCAGTCAGTTAAGTGCCATACGTGATACACACTTGGATGATCATGTCTCGAAAGAGACATGACTGACTGGGCAGAAGATTATCCCGCAGTAGGTTGCTATTACTTTCTATGGTAGACTGGTTGCCAGCCAAGGCTATAGAACCAAATCTGTCCTGTTACTTAACCCATAACTGGAGGGAAGAGACGGATTAATACCTTTCTCAAGGATATTTACACGTAAGTGAATGTAGAGAACCGAACTTGGATTTGAACTCGGCTTCCCGATTTCTCATTCCGAGCCGATATCCACTGCTCCATACCGTTGGGAAAAGTAGGAATCTATCTCTTCTCCATACCCCAGTGAAGTAGTAACATAGACCGTCTGTATGATCCATGCTGATGGGGCGGGGTGGGAGGTTAGAAGCGATTGGTTAAAGAATAGCAGCTTCGTTTTGGAAGCATTAAAACTAACAGGCCATTTCTTATTTCAGTCCACTACAGGTTAGAGGTTTTTTCAGGATAAAAATGCCAGTGTATGTAAGTTAAATGCAATAATGTTACGTTATTATTATTATTATTATCTTTCATCCAGTACAAGTCCTAAGGGTCACTCAAGGTAGAGGATTTGTAAATGAGGAGTCAAACTAGCAGTTTTCGAAAATATCATGCCTCAGCGAGCAGCCGAGATAGTAAAACACGCTCGCTCGTTTTGGCGAACTAAAAGACCCAATTGGAGAAGGTTGGGGTAACAAAGGCTGCTCGGGGATGAGTTGACATAAATACTGTCAGAATGAGACTGGTGAAATTACTGGGACACATAACAAGGAAAGATGGCCGATAGAAATTAGAATCAGGGAACATTAATGGCGGTAAAAGGGGCAGAGGGAAGAAATATGAATAACGAGTTCGTGTGAATAGGTGGCAGATTAAGGACAATGGAGTACGGTAAAAGGTAGAAAGGTACTTAGAGAAACAAAAGACAGGATGTTGTGGAGATCCGACATCGCCCACAATGATTAGGACTTGTTTCTGAAAAAAGAAGACGCCCTATATTCAATACTGTTCCTTTTTAACCTCAACAAGGTTGAATAAACACACTAAGCCTTTCGGTCAATGGGAATATTTAAAAAAATGCATTACATACAAATTCTTATGACTATTTTAACAATATCGGTCATTTTAGTGCAAAAATATGAAATACTTAATGATATACACACAGAGACACACACATGTATATATATATATATATATATATATATATATATATAAGTGTATGGCAACGTTTTCTAGAATACACATTAAATAGAGTATCTTTCTCCGGAGAAGATTATATAAAAAATTAAAAAATGACGTCACAACTTTGACAACTGCAAAGGATTTTACGTTTACTTGTCAAAATTTAGTGAATTCGCGTCAGAATATCACAAATAATCACAAACAATCAATATAAATTTTAGCCATATAACAGCCATTCTTTTTTTGTCTTTCTTCTTTTTCGTCTGCTATTATTGAGAAAGACAGATTTGTAATATTCCCTGATACAGAGGGTAAATTATTATCATCCCTACAACAAAAGTCCCAAAATAAACTAGAACGTAAATTGAACATATCCGTGTCCAAATGCCAGCGGTCAGCATTTTAAATTAAGTTATCTGGAAATCATGCTAAGTCGAAACTTAACTTTGAAAACTGAATCCAGGACTTTAACGTTTCTCAGAGATCTTCTTCTTCTATGTACCTTGTTCTTTCAGGACGTAGGCGATCATGGCCTTCCACGTCTTCCCTATCCCTGGTGGCTCTAAGCACGTTTTCTCTTGTTACACGACACAATCCCCGTTCTGTAATCCACCTGCTCAGGCGCTTCAAATATGTTATCCACTGCTTTCCCCTGTCTCTTTTTCCTTCTATCTGGCCTGTTAGTATCAGGTTCTCCAAGCCCTCCTTCCTCATTGCATGTCCCAGGAACTTTAGTTGTTTCTTCCTGATACTCAGTATTAATTTCCTTTTTGTTTCCATTCTTTCCAAAACCTCATCATTGCTCACATTCTCGATTCATAATATCCGCAGCATCCTTCTGTAGAACCACATTTCTGTTGATTCAAGTTTTTACTTTATCTTTGATGACACTGTCGAGCATTTGCTGCCATATTGAAGAACTGGCATCACATAGCAATGCAGTACTCTTTTCTTTGTTTTTAACGAAATTTTCCTGTCTCTTAATACTCTACTCAACTTCTAGAATGCGACCTTCACCATGCTATTTTCTTCTTCTTCTTCAATGTGCCATGTCCTTTCAGGACGTAGGCTATCATGACTTTCCATGTCTCCCTATCGCTGGTGGCTCTGAGCATGCTTTCTCCTGTAACACCACACAACACACGTTCTCTGATCCGCCTGCTCTGGCCCTTCAAATATGTTATCCTCTGCTTTCCTCTGTCACTTTTTGCCTCTATCTGGCCTGTTAGTATCAGGTTCTCCAAGCCCTCCTTCCTCATTGCATGTCCCAGGAACTTTAGCTATCTCTTCTTGATACTCAGTATTAATTTCCTTTTCGTTTCCATCCTTTTCAAAACCTCATCATTGCTGACATGCTCGATCCATGATAGCAGCAGCATCAGACATTTTAATGAATTTTTAATGAATATTTCAACTAATATTAAGTTAAAACTTTACAATTCCATCCCACTTTTTTAAATAAGAGTAGATAGGTCTTTCTATCGCCCTGTTCAATCTCTCTTCTCTTGAACAGGAGTAGGCGTTCATTCTTTATATCCTGCCTAGGAAGAGGTTCCTGATTTCCTTCTTCTGCTGAGGCCTTAATAATGGCGGCTGTCAAGCATTTTTGGTGATATGAGTGTATGGTGGCTACGGCTATTCATACTGAGAGTGCTGGGTTGGCATCTAGGTCCCATCCTTTTATTATTAAAATAGTTAAATGCAACTGCTATTTTTACTCTGTTTCTTTTATCACATTTATCACTTGTGGAACACCCTTCCGTTTTCTTGCTTTCCTGATATTCGTCTTCTGTACTTTTCAATCCTGTTCATCTTTTGTCCTCAATCCTCTTTAATTTCAGTCTTTTCCTTCAATTTCAACTCTGTTAACCCTTGTATAATCGTGGCATTATCGCCAATCTGGGGTGAACTAAGTGAATATATATATATATATATATATATATATATATATATATATATATATATATATATATACAAGATAACCAAAAAAGTTCTGTCCGTTTTTAAAGGAAAAAAAGAAAACGCCTTACAGTACGTGTAACTTATATTTAGTCTGCGAAGTAATCACCATTGGCATCCAGCACCTTCTGTCAACGTGTCTCCAGCTGTTCAATGCTCTTGTGGTAGAACTTGGGGGTTTTGACGCAAAGATGTTCGTAAAGGCTTTGCGCAAGTCTTCTTCATTGGTGAAGGATTTCCTACGAAGATGATTATCCAGGAAGTAGAAGTGCTGGAAATCGGATGCTACAAGGTCAGGTGAATAAGGTGGATAGCACGCAGTTTCCCACCCAACTTGCTGTATGGTATCCCTGACCATTCGCGTGACATGTGGCCTGACGTTGTCATGAAGGAAAAGCACACCTTTGCGAATCACCAATGCTAACGCCTTCTGGCGCTATGCCTGTTGCACACGTTTCAATTGCTGCGAGTATAGGTCTCCAGTAACCATTTGGCCCGTTGCTAGCAGTTCATAATGAACCACTTGACAACCTGTCCACCGGACAAAGCATAATTTTGCGTAGGTGCATAGGCGGTTTTGCGGTGTGAGGAACAGCATCCTGAAGAGACAACTAATGTCTGAAACGCTTGGGAATTTCATACAGAACCCACTTTTTATCACTGACAAGCACTCGATTGAATAAGGATGCGGTACGGTGGCAAGAAAGCAGCGATACGCAGGTTGCCACTCGTTGTCCATTGTGAACTTCCAACAGCCTTTGCGGAACCCACTTGTCAGTTTGTACGTCTTACCTAGGCGGTGCAGGTGAAGTCTCACTGTTTCATCGGAAAGGTTGAACTGTCTTGCAAGTTCACCACACGTCCTCTTCAATGGCCGCCTTCAGGACTCCGTCGTTCAAGACCTGTGGCCATCCACTTCGAGGCTCGTCATGAAGAGACAAATCTCCCGACTTGAATTTTCGAAAACAACGCCTTGCAGTACTTTTATCCATAGCACTATCCCCAAACGGTTGACATATGCGGCGACTTGATACAGCTGCTGATAAGCCCACTTTGAAGACGTAAAGCAAACAGCCCCGAAAGAGATCTCTAGACACTTCCATTTTTCTCACAGCTGTCCGGCTTATAACTGATGGCCGGGCACGGTGCGCGTGTTTTTTATAATGTCTGATGTTCCTACTTCCGGCTGTCGGAATTTGAAAAGAATTGACACAAGCATTTCGTATATATTTCAACTTCATTCAATGAATAATGAAAACACGGACAGAGCTTTTTTAGTTACCTTGTATATATATATATATATATATATATATATATATATATATATATATATATATACTAATGAATATACATATTATCCTACCTCTAAAGCACGAGTCAGACTGTTATGCCCTATGTGATCATGAAATGATTGGATAGTGCATGAAACTTCCAGTCGAGCTATAGACATAAGATAATATATATATATATATATATATATATATATACTAATGAATATACATATTATCCTACCTCTAAAGCACGAGTCAGACTGTTATGCCCTATGTGATCATGAAATGATTGGATAGTGCATGAAACTTCCAGTCGAGCTATAGACATAAGATAATATATATATATATATATATATATATATATATATACTAATGAATATACATATTATCCTACCTCTAAAGCACGAGTCAGACTGTTATGCCCTATGTGATCATGAAATGATTGGATAGTGCATGAAACTTCCAGTCGAGCTATAGACATAATATATATATATATATATATATATATATACGTGAGGGCCCTTGTATTGTTTTGCATATATATATATATATATATATGCGTGTGTAGGTGTGCTTGTGTTTGAAAGTCACTAGTATTTTTAGCATGTTGATGATTTTCGTTATTATTAAATAAGTAAGTGGTAATAATGGGGAAATTGGGAGATTTCTGCTTTGCAAACATCTCCGTTATATATATATATATATGCGTTGTTTGATATCAAGGTTAAACTGCTGCACTAACGGATAAGTTAAATAACGTTTATCCAAATCAAATCAAATATTAGCGATTGTTATAATTTTTTTTTTTTTTTTTTTTTTTTTTAATCATCTCACCCCAAGCAAGGCATTCCACTGCCACTATTGCGCATGGGGCTACATAGGGGAAGGTAAAGAGAAGGAGTGGTTAGACATAGGGAATGTCAGGAGAAAGGTGATAGATGAGTAAGGATAGCTAGGATGAGTGTCGGGCAGATGGGAAGAGTGTTTGATAGAATGGGAGCAGGTTAGTGTGTTAGGAGGTGTCTATTGACCTTACATTTAAACTCCTGGAGATTGTAGCCGTCGGGGAAGCAATCTTTTGGAAGAGAATTCCACAGTCGGGAAGTGCGAGGAAAGAAACTGTTGGAGTAGAAGTTACGGCTGCATTTTATCGATTTCACTGTAAAAGGGTGGGATCTAGTTGCTAATCTAGTATCTCGTGCAAATTCGTATTTAGGGGGCACCAGTGATCTAAGTTCATCGGAGCAGAAGCCGTGAAAGTATTTATAGAAGAGACACAGCGAAGCCACGTCTCGCCGGTGGGAGAGAGACTGCAGGCGGTCTGCCAAGTCGGTATCTATCACATTACAGACCCTCCTCTGAACCTTATCGAGAAGCCCGAGGAGAACAGCAGGGGCACCCGACCAGATATGGCAGCAGTATTCAATGCACGGGCGGATGGTAGATTTGTAAATGTGCAGGATAGATTTAGACGGAAAAAACTTCCGGGCCCTACACAGAGAACCGACTTTCATAGCAGCGGATTTAGCAATGGATTCGATATAGTCATTCCATTTAATAAAATTCATCATGAATACATATATATATATATATATATATATATATATATATATATAAATTCGAGATTCATCCGATTACGTAACCTTAGTTTCAGCCTTTCGGTATCTTCAGGTGTTTTAAAATAATTCATCATTTAACGATTTTTGAACGCATAGCAGGAACTTACAGAACGCATTACCGGAAGTTTAAGATAAAGGTGAGGCTGGTCAAGATTAGCAAATTAATATAGCTAAAACTTCTATCCGGGTTAATATATCTAAACTTAGCCAAATGCAGACGACAATTCTACTCCTGCAGCTTCTTCTCTCGCACTTCCCGCCTGTGGAACTCGCTCCCGTATTCTTGCTTTCCTGACGGCTACAACCTCCAGAAATTTAAATGCAAAGTCAATACTCATCTACAAACCACTGGACTCTAGTTCTCTCCCCACCCCCGTATAACCTTCCCTTTCTCTCCATCTATGTATCTGTCATCGCACCTGCTTTCTCAGCTCTCTATTGCTCCTTTCTAACTAGTTTGTACTCCTCACCCTTTTCTAATTAATCTTTTTACAGTTATGTAGCCCCCTGCACATCAGTGGCATTTCCGCCTTGCTCGGGGTGAAATGATTAAAAAAAAATGGAACTTTGTCTCTGTGTGTGTTTGTGTCTGTGTGTGTGTGTCCGTTACCTATAGACACCGAAACGGCTGAACCGATTTTCTTGAAAATTTACACAGTTGTACTATCAGCGTCTGCGAGTGTTCTTAGCTAGGTTTTGTGTCGAGGTACCCCCGATAAATATCGAAAATCGATAATCGAAAAACTCGGTTTATAGAAGGAGTGGTCCGATTTTAATCAAATTTGATACACTCAAAGACAAAGACATAAGAAACGATATTCAGACGTTTCAAGGTTGCTGTTCTTACAATAGTGCAGAAAATCGAATATATATATATATATATATATATATATATATATATATATATATATATATATATAAAAAAGGCAAGATGTTTATGTGTGTGTTTGTTTATCTGCCTGTATGTCTGTATTTTTTTTCAGCCCTTTTATTTTAGTTTTTGCTTCGGGTTTGGCTCTAAGTACGTATAATTGTAGTTCTTAGTCTCAGTCATGATACCATTTACTCAGAGTACTTATTTAGCCTTCAAAATTCAGTTTACGACGAAAAAAATGAACAAGATACACGGGTGGTGGGGAAACAACGACAGAAGGACTGGAGTCAAGTGAATAAGAAATGGGAATTGAATTGCATTTAAATTTTTGGAGATTGTAGCCGTCAGGGAAGCAAGTATACATCTTGTCGGTAAAAGTGACAGTAGTCGAGCTGCCAGGTGGGGACCGATCACATTACAGATTCTCCTTTTGAGCCTGTCAGAACCCAGAGATGAATAACAGGGGCGCCCAAACAGATATGACATTCGGATGGACTGCCTGTGATGGTTGACAGATAGCAGCTTCGTTCTGGAAGCATTAAAATTTACAAGTATAAGATTTCTTTAAAATTTACAAGTACAAAATTTACAAGTATAAAATGTCTTACCCCAGTCTACCACAGAGTGGAGGTCCTTTCCGTGATCAGCAGCGAGGTTATTTTTGTCAGCCTCGCCAGATTTCTTACTGAGGCGAGAGTAAACATTCGTGTCATCAGAGAGAGAGGGGGGTGGAAAGAAAGAAAGAAAGAAAGAAAGAGGAAGAAAGAGAAATATGGACATAGATAGATAGATAAATAGACAGATAGATAGATAAATAAAAAAAGAGGGGATAAAGAAAGAGATATATGGAAATGGATAATTAAATAGAAAGAAAGAAATAAAGAAAGAAAGAGAGATAATGAAAGTAAGAAAAAAAGACAATAAGTGAGTTAAAGAAATAGATAGATAGATAGATAGATAGATAGATAGATAGATAGATAGATAGATAGATAGATAGATGAAAGAGAGGGAAAAAAGAAAGGGATATATGGGCATAGATAGACAGATATGAAAATACGGATTTCAGTTAAAGAAAGAAGGAAAAAAAAATGAAGACTAACTAATTCAAGAAAAAAAAAAGGAACATGAGAAGCCCAATGAAAAAAATTCACTTTTCGATTAAATACTTCTAAATTCTATCTTCACATCATACTTTTATACAGTCATTGCATTTTAAGGAAGTGTTTTAAAATAGATTCTGATTAAATGTTTAAATACACACCTTGCTCAGAAATTTAACCAAAATAGTTTTATTTCCTATCGTGTAATCTATCCGCGGGATCGATCTGCACGTCCGTCTATTTTATTTTGGTGCCTGCTCAAAAACTATCACAGATGCACGTCACTGAAGCAATTGTCTCACACAACATGATTTCTAAAATAGAAAAAAAGAAAAACAGAAAGAAAAACTACTCGGCTTTTTTTTTTTACTTTTTTGTTTTTTTCAGGAGTGTTTCCATGATAAAGTCATTTTTGATAAAAATGAAATTAAGTGCAAACACATTACGTGCATCCGGCAAATCGCTAGGTCATCACATCTTCCAAAAAGAATTCTGTGCGCTCTTTGAGCTTTATATCAAATTTGATTAGTAAATGGTTATATATATATATATATATATATATATACATATATATATATATAATAAATTTATATATATTTATATACATATATATATAAATATATATAAATTTATTATATATATATATATATATATATATCAAATTTGATTAGTAAATGGTTATATATATATATATATATATATATATATATATAATAAATTTATATATATTTATATATATATATATATATATAATAAATTTATATATATTAATGATCCTCATTATATATATATATATATATATATATATATATAATGAAGATCATATATACAGTGTTCCATTGATAAATTGCCGACTAAATGACGCAAAAATGGAAGTAACACTGACATCTCATTTTAGCAGATATATTTACAAAATTACACAAAAATATCTTGAAATATTAAAGAGTAAATTTATTCAATAAAATCTCCATAGTCTTTAACCACGGCCTCCAGGAATCTCTTGCAGATCTTTTGGCCAGTTTAAAGGTTTTGTGAATGCTGTTATAGTCCTTTCCTTCAGTTCATCTTACAAGGAGATTTTTGGTCTTTCGCTCAGCTGTGACATAGAAAATGCTGGCAACTACCCTCATGTCTTGAGGCAGTAGTCCTCGTTTGAGGACCTCACCAACAAGTCGCGATCAGAACAATCAAGGTGTGTTTTTTGAGCGGCCGTGCCTTCGTAATCACTATCAGACTCATATAACTCTTTCCGAATCTTCTGCACCCACCTCAGACTGACACCCAAATATTCTGAAATGCATGTTTTTCCCAAGTTTCTGACGAGGTGAATTGCATCCTGGTGCACTTTTTCCTACAACTGACCCTATTATAATGTGCAGTTGACACAACAAAAATCAAACAACGCACACGCGCGAAATTAAAAATATAAAATGCAGCAATTTACTCATCACACTGTTTATTTAGTACGATTGGCAAATTGCCGCCATTTTGTATATTTATATATATATATGTATATATATATATATATATATGTGTGTGTGTGTGTGTGTGTGTGTGTGTGTTATGGTGGCTTATCTATAGGAACCAGCAATAAATAATAACCTGAGTGACTTCCGGAGATGCAGCTGTGAGGCAGTTGCAAGTCAGTCAAGAGACAGTAGAGATACAGTCGAGATGCAGTGGAACTATACCATTCGCACTTACACTTCTATTTGCTGATTACTAACATTCGTATTTGCATATATGTTCTTGTTATTCTAATACACTTGTTTGAAACTACCTTCTTGTTTCCGTGTCTTTGTTCCTGGGCCTAACAGGTCACAACAACCTGGCGACAAAGATTTTGCCACAACTCCACAACAATATATATATATATATATATATATATATATATATATATATATATATATAATGGCGCTAATTTATCCATCGCACTATATATAGAGATTTGTCCGGAAGGTGATTTCTATATATTATCGGTCTGTGGGAGGCGTTCCCTGCTTGCGGCACATTTAGAAAGTGCCTGGAAACCAAGCCACGAGTTGACCAAAACCTTGTGAGTGAAATTGGGTGAATTTGTGAAATTTGAGGAGACGCCAATGCTTGTGCTCGCTCAAAGTCACAAGTCATCGTGACCGACTGGACTTATTCAGACTGTTGTTCAGGTTAGATAACGCGCTATGTTCCAGAAACAGTCCGCTCAGTGTAAGTGCAGTATAAATAGTGTGTATGTGGGTGTTGAACAAACGCAAATACTCACAGTCTCCAATGGGGATTACCTAGCTCCCCTGGTGAACGAGTATTCTCGAATACGTGTTGCCAGCCTTTATATATGTGTGTGTGTGAACATGAAAGGGCGACTAGCGGCGGCTCTGGAAAAAGAGTTCGTTTGTGTCTGGCGTGCAGAGCAGTAATCTGTTCCAAAGAAAGAAAATAATAATAATACTCACCGCTGTCTTAATAATCCACCTTCAGCTCATTCTAAAGGAAAAAAGAGAGGAGGCCCTCGAGTGGAATTTTTATAGACTGAGGAAATGGATTATGGGTAGAGAAATGGATTATAAAACTGACCGACCAAGTTCACTCAAGATGAGTGGCGTCAATTTCTTGGCGAGAAGCTGACGCAGAGAGACGCAGTGAAAAGGTGGAAGGAGGAAAGTGGAGTAGGAAGAGGAAGAGGCGTAGCAAGAAGCCAGCTGGGAGAGCGTTGAATTGAAATCCAACGGTCTGCGGTTCGATCCCTGGTTCTGCACTCACTAGAAGAAAGTGTACACAAGCTATTTCGGCGTAATGGGGGACAGGTTCGACCTGAAATTGATTCCAGAGTTCAGTGGCTCGACCCCAGTACTTGACTGGGTGGAAAAAGTGGAACTGCATTGTCTCTTGTCTGGTGTCAAAAACATTGAACATGTGATTCCTCTGCGTTTGTCCGGTGGGGCTTTCGCTGTGTATCAACAGCTCAGTGCTGAGGAAAAACAGAATTATGAGAGGATCAAGGCAGCCCTATACAAAGCGTTTGCTATCGACCCCGCCACTGCCTGGGAGCAATTTGAGGCAAGACAATTACATCCTGGCGAAACTGTGGACGTATATTTGGCCGAGCTGACGAAGTTGACGGTGTTGTTCGGTGGGCTGCCCGAGCGGGCCTTGGCATATAAATTTCTGGCGGGGCTCCCAACCGGAGCAAAACAGCTCCTGCGGGCGAGCTCAAACATAACCTCGTTGCCCCTTAATGACCTGGTGGACCGAGCCAGAACCGTGATGAAGGATAATTCCGAGCTGAGAGATCCGGTAATCGCCGCTGCACAATCCACACCGAGTGATGATAAACCGTCTCAGGGCCTTAGCCCGCGTGGTGGGGTCGTGTGTTATAGGTGCGATGGCCAGGGCCACATTGCAAGGAACTGCAGACGGCGACCGACAGCTGTTCGCTGCTACCGGTGTAATGAAACCGGACATATGGCCCGGGATTGTGCGGGAAACGGGGCCGGGGACAAGGTGCCGGCGTCGACCTTTCCCCAAAGCAGAAATTAGAGGCGCTTCCGATCATTCAGGTCTATGTCAACGAGACATTGTGCTCAGCACTCCTCGACTCCGGGTGCTCCCGCACCATAGTGTTCGTAGACCTCTGCCACACTTGGAAGGAGAAGGGTGTCAGGGTAACCACCATCAGTGGAGAATCGCGGACATGTTGCGGGGTGGGTGCGATAAACATCCGTACAAGAACAGGAAACTCGGCCAACGTCGAGGCGCTAGTAGCGCTCAAAAAACCACTGAACTTTGACCTGCTTCTAGGCTATGATGCCATCAGAGCCCTAGGTGGTGTTCACATAACGCAGACGGGGGAAGTGCAGTTTCAAGAGAGGACCCCAGTGTGCGCAGCGCTGAGGATCGACCAGCCAGACTTTAGTGTCGAATTTGACCAGCACCAGAAGGCTTGGACCGCCTCATGGAAGTGGTCGGGAAATCAGGAGCCAGCAAAATTGCGGAACGAAGTAGCCGAGTACCATGTGCCCGACCAAATAAGGCCTGCATACGAAGAGGAGCTTCGTGAATGGATCAAGGATGGCTGGTTAATTCCTTACCCCTATGAGAAACTTGGACCTCCCAAAGGTTTGATCCCGCTGATGGCGGTTACTCAGCACAACAAAGCAAAAGTGAGGCCAGTGATGGACTACCGCGAACTAAATGCGCATGTTGATGCATTTACGGCAGATGCTGATGTTTGCGCCAGCAAGCTACGAGAATGGCGCCAGCAGGGTTCCAATGTGTCCCTGCTGGATCTAAGAAAAGCGTATCTGCAGGTCCGGGTCAGCGAAACGATGTGGCCGTTTCAGACGGTGGTGTTTGCCGGCAGAAGGTACTGCCTTACCAGACTGGGCTTCGGGCTGAACGTGGCACCCCAAATAATGAAGACCATAGTCAACGCTGTGTTGTCACAGCAAGAAACAATGAAAGAGGGGACATCGACGTACCTTGATGACATATACGTGAACGAAGACGTTGTATCATCATCACGCGTAAGGACCAAACTGGCCGAGTTTGGCCTGATTTGCAAGGACCCGGAACATTTGGAGGATGGCGCCCGTGTCTTGGGCCTGAAAGTCCGAAAGGAGCGGGGGACCTTGAAGTGGGGGCGCGGAACTGCAGTTCCTGAAGTACCCGAAGTCTTCACGAGACGAGTGGTCTTCTCCCTGTGTGGAAAACTTGTGGGGCACCTACCAGTGTGTGGATGGACTCGTGTAGCAACAGGCACCATAAAAAGGAGGGCAAGCGCAGTCACCAAAGACTGGGATGATGAAACGACGGACGATCTGTTGGTTCGCATGGTGAAGGAGACCATCGCAAGGGTAAAGCAGGATGACCCCGCAAAGGGAGACTGGTGTGTGCAGGGAGACGAATTGAGCGTGTGGGTGGATGCGAGCTCTGTGGCGATTGGTGTGCTGCTTGAGGAGAACGGAGCTGCGATTGAGGACGCCTGCTGGCTGCGACCGACGAATGACGCTGCTCACATCAACCTGGCAGAGCTCGATGCGGTGACGAAAGGCATTAACCTGGCACTCCAGTGGAAAGTCAAGAAATTACACATACACACAGATTCGCTGTGCGTGTACCACTGGATATCAAACACACTGACAGGTAAGGCCAGGGTGCGCACCAAGGCGGCCAGCGAGATGCTAATCAGACGGAGGTTGGAGACCATAAGAAAGCTAGTAACAGAGTACAATCTGTCTGTGGATGTGGTACTTGTCACCTCAAACTGCAACCTCGCTGATAGGCTCACTCGGGTGCCTCAGAGATGGATTGATGCCGTGAAGAAAGAAGCTGGGCCAGTACCGTTACTATGTGCTGCCTCTGTGGAGGCGGCAGACAAAATCAGGGAAATACACCACATCAGTGGGCACCCCGGAGTGAGACGGACATGCTATTTTGTACAATTGACCAATCCGTCAGTGTCAAAAAGTGCAGTGAGAGCGGTGGTCAAGGAATGCCAAACATGCCAGTCAATCGACCCCGCCCCAGCGAGATGGCGGAGGGGTCGGCTGGGAACAGACATGACTTGGAGCCGACTGGGTATGGACATAACCCATTATGGCAGCCAGCACTTCCTCACACTGATAGATTGCGGACCGACGAGGTTTGCGATCTGGCGCCCGTTGGCACGCCAGGACTCCTCCAGTGTCATCCGTGAATTGGAATCCATATTTTACGAAAGGGGGCCGCCTGAAGAGATCCTCACGGACAACGATACTGCCTTCTGCAGCGTAGAATTTAGGCGTTTTGTAGACGAGTGGGGGATCAGGCTCAGACACCGATGTGCATATGTGCCGAGTGGCAACGGCATAGCAGAGCGGTGCCACCGAAGCGTGAAGAGGACCGCGGCCAGGAAGGCGTGCACTATTGCAGAAGCGGTCTATAGATATAATACAACACCGAGGGATGCTGTGACTGCTGTGAGCGCACCCGCCAATGCGATCCATCGCTACCGAGTGCGCATCAAGGGCATTGACGCGCGTCTGCCTGATCGGCGGGGAACAAGAGGGCCGTATGAATTAGGGGACACCGTCTGGGTGAAGCCTCCCAATAGCCGGTGCACCACCAGTTTTCGAAGGGGACGAATCACCGGCATCGTCAGTGAGCAGGCCGTGCTGGTTGATGGTACTCCACGCCATGTGAGGGACATTCGGCCCGCCCTGAATACGAATTCGTTGACAAGTAGCGGCAGTGGTGAATCATCCAATGACGAACTGTGGATTCGACCTACGCCCCGCGAGTCTGATGGTCCGACTGCGAACCCCGACGCTGTTGCCGATAATTCCGATGCCACTTCTGAGAGCTCAGATGAAGAAATCCAGACAATCCCCCTTCGTAGGAGTGCCCGCAACAAGCGGCCACGTCCGCCTTGCCACATGTGTGGTCTTGAGACCAGGGGGGAGTGTGAACATGAAAGGGCGACTAGCGGCGGCTCTGGAAAAAGAGTTCGTTTGTGTCTGGCGTGCAGAGCAGTAATCTGTTCCAAAGAAAGAAAATAATAATAATACTCACCGCTGTCTTAATAATCCACCTTCAGCTCATTCTAAAGGAAAAAAGAGAGGAGGCCCTCGAGTGGAATTTTTATAGACTGAGGAAATGGATTATGGGTAGAGAAATGGATTATAAAACTGACCGACCAAGTTCACTCAAGATGAGTGGCGTCAATTTCTTGGCGAGAAGCTGACGCAGAGAGACGCAGTGAAAAGGTGGAAGGAGGAAAGTGGAGTAGGAAGAGGAAGAGGCGTAGCAAGAAGCCAGCTGGGAGAGCGTTGAATTGAAATCCAACGGTCTGCGGTTCGATCCCTGGTTCTGCACTCACTAGAAGAAAGTGTGCAACAGTGTGTTTATGTGTAGGTGGGTCTAGGTATGTATACATGTACACAATTCAAATACATGCCTTACTCTAAGATTTATAATAATTTTTTAATAGTATATATATATATATATATGCGTGTGTGCACAAAAGCACATGTAGAACTAGAACTGTTTGTACACATTATATATATATAATCTCTCATCTCACCATCGTCGGCATATATATATATATATATATATATATATATATATATATATATACAGGATAATTAAAAAGTAACTCCCTATCTTAAAATAGTTATAAACATTTGTGCTTGTATTTAATGCATGGGAATTGATTTGTTTGTATCTGTTTTTCAGATTGACTATTTTGTTTGAAATTTAAAAGTTCCAAAAAGTTCTTAACATCTTGACCTGCAAAATTGTATTGCCAGTTAGTGGCATGTTAGGTTGTTTAGAAATCATTTGTTCAAGTGGAAAGATGGTGGTGGGACATTGGAGGAGTACATACTCATGCTGACGCAAAACAATCAAAAATTCTCATGCAAAACTCATGGCTACATGGTTTGTTGCTGGTAGTCGTATAAACGGTCGGCCTTCTAAGTCTATGGACAAGGTGACAGTGCAAGCAGTTGAAGATTGTTTATAAGTAGCCCAATAAAGTCATTTTGACAAGCAGCAAAGCAAAGTTAACTCTTCTGTCACGCAATACGTATTGCCAATCACTTTCTGCTGAAGACTGCAACTTTTGCATAGAGTTTGGGAAGAATATGCTAGTTTGGTATTAAGATTAGTCAGTTCTCTTTAAAAATATCCCCTGGGATAATGAAACGGTCTTTCACATCAGTGGGTTTGTGTATCGTCACAACTATTTGGCAGTCAAAGATCCTCTTGGTATATCTGAAAACATGTAGAATCGATCCTAAGTAACGCTGTGGTTTTGGATCACTTCGGACAGGATTGTGAGTCCATTCATTCTTTGCGATACTATGAATGCCGAAAGGTAACTTACCATGCTACGAAATGTAATCTGGCCGGTTATTAGTTCTTGCTTGAATATTGACGATTTGACATTCATTCAAGATGGTGCCTCTTCATATTTTGCATTTGTCGGTAGTGAATGGCTGAATGCCAACTTCTCGGGAGATCGGTGGGTCTTTGTGGCACGTATGAATAGCCAGCCGGGGGTACTGACTTAACACCTTGTGACTTTTTCTTTTGGGGTTATTTAAAGGAGCAAGTCTACTATAACAAACCAAAGACTTTGGAAGAACTTGAAGGGCAAATATAAAAAGTTATGTCTTTCACACCACAAGAGTTCCTAGTGAAATCAGTTGACACGATTTGAGAATCTGGCAGCGAAACCTGGTGGCTATATCGAATTTTAAATAAAACCTCATGCTAAAAGCTTTCCTCTCATATCAATTTCTTGTAAAAATGATATTTAATAAATAAATTATAAGTATTTTGAAATGGAGAGTAATTTTTAATCATCCTATATATATATATATATATATATATATATGTGTGTGTGTGTGTGTGTGTGTGTGTGTGTGTGTGTGTGCACGCATAAATATTTATTTTTACATAGACAATGTACATATGTATATTATAAATGCAGGCCTGTCAACAATTTTATTGGCATACATAAATTTGGATATAATTACATTATGTAATATATAATAAGCTTATATGTTCATGTTACACATACGCACGCTTGCGCGCGCACACACACACATATATGTATATATATAGATATAGATATATATTGAGTGAGTGAGTGAGTGAGTGAGTGAGTGAGTGAGTGATCTATGTAGATCAAGATACGAAGGAATTCATAATTTGGCATGCATTCCCATGTGATTAGTGTGCCGGCGAAATATCGGCGCCGATAACTACGTAACAGTCAAGTGGGCGGAGGAAAGAGGGTACGGTTAGTGGGCAGGAAAGATTTTGGACTGTAGTGTGATAATAATGGTAAACTATCCTTTAATTTCAGTATTACTTGTGTAGGAAAACATATTAAACCGAGCGGAAAAATATGAAAAAAAAAAAAAAGAAAAACTTGAAAATGAACTCATTGCAACAGAGGCGTGTACACTCCATCTCCCCTCACACCTTTACTTCACTCTATCTTTCGTCCCCATCACATATATATATAGTCGATGGTTAACAAGTCAGTATCACATGTCGCATAGTGAAGTCGAACTTCATTGAATGTATTGCTATTATGTTACTGTAATTCACAAAACTAAGCCGTCATATATTGTGGATAATTTTAATTGAACTAATAGCTAAACACGCGGTCATAAATATGTTTCTCCTTATCGCACTACTTTGTCTTTAATAATTATATTGACTAATTTATATATATATAATGTTTAAAGATTTCACCACACTTTCGATCTAAAAAATAGCATCATCAAAGGGGAAAATAATTTACTCAGAGCAAAACTCTCGAGGGCGCCATCATTAAATATCAAAATATTAATCTACGTCGCGTTTTTTTTCTTTTCAATCCCACCTTTCCTAATAGAAACAATACTTTTCCAAGACAACATTTTTTTTTTCATCATTTCACCCTAAGCAAGGCATTCCACTGCCACTATTGCGCTTGGGGCTACACAGGGGGAGATAAATAGGAAGAGTGGTTAGATATAGGAAATGTCAGAAGTGGGGTGATAGATAGTTGGGTGGGTGGGAAGAGTGTTTGAAAGAACGGAAGTTAGTTTGTTAGGAGGTGTCTATTGACCTTACATTTAAACTCCTGGAGATTGTAGCCGTCGGGGAAGCAGTCATGTGGAAGAGAATTCCACAGTCGGGAAGTAAAAGAAATCCAAAGAAAATTATTGAATGCTATAATTTTAATATCTCATTATGCTGCACACACACACACACACACACACACACACACACACACACACACACACACACACACATATATATATATATATATATATATATATATATATAATATTTTTAAACGAGTTATTATGCAACCTAGGTTTCTACCATTAGTAGTGTCTTCAGGCGATTTTTAATAATATATTTATATGAAAGTAGACATTGAAGTCAACACCCAAAGGCGAGAGTCTACTTTATGCTAAACGCAATTGTCAGGCCTGATAATCGATGGCCTCTGGTTTTGGCATTTACATACGCTCTATCCCTGGTATTGAGTATTTTAACCCATAAATAAAGCAGACATTACAACTATATTTTATCACACACACACACACACACACACACACACACACACACACACATATATATATATATATATATATATATATATATATATATATATATATTATGGCGATAAAGACGAGAAGTTTTTTACTATGATCAGTCATGTCAAATTTTAAAACAGAACACCAGTCGACCAGTTTCATCCCCTCTCAGAAGTGTAAACGGGGAAAAATTTATGAAAGGAAAAGCTGTTTTTGGTAAAATTGTGGTTTACTTAGATATTGTACAAGGCCGAAATTAAGGGACACCCACTGAGGATCGAACCCACTACCGAATTGCAATGCTTCTAGCAAAACAAGCTTGCTAACCATTAAACCACCCCGAGGCACCTCTACTATCGATGAAATGAATGAACGGAAGCGAAAAATGTTTTTGATTTTCCCCTTCCGTTTATTCATGCCAGCCATAACAAATTTACTTTTCGTAATTTTTACCCGTTTACAGTTCTGATGAGAGGGAAGGAAACCGGTCGACTGGTGATTTTGTTTTCAAATTTTAAATGGCCGATCATAGTAAAAAACTTGTTGACTTTAACCCCATATAATATACATATATATATATATATTGAAATAGACCTGGACTTAAAACGCAATTGTAAGTTGGCGGGGAAATCTTATCATTTTACAGACGAAATGTCCAGATGTAGCCATAAGTTTTATGCTAACAGTTTCTTTTCATATATTTCTCGCTTGTGAAACTATCTTCCGGCTTCTTGGTTTCCACTCAAGTTTGATTTTTAAAAAATTTAATATAATGACTATCGCCATTTTATGTCTTCTTTTACTGTTTTACTGCTTAACAATGATTTTCTGATAACTTTTCACACTATTAGTTTTTCATATCCATATACATTAAGTAATATATATATATATATATAATCATGTCACCCCAAGCAAGGCATTCCACTGCCACTATAGCGCAGGGGGTTACATAGAGCGATTGGGTATAGAAAATGTCAGAAGGAGGGTGATAGACCAGTTAGGATGTACATAGGGAGAGAGTTGGAGAGAATGGGTGTGAGTTAGTGTTTTAAGAGGTGTCTATTGACTCTACATTTAAAATTCTGGAGGTTGTATCCGTCGGGGAAGCAGGCATGTGGAAGGGAATTCCACAAGCGGAAAGTGAGAGGAAAGAAGCTGTTGGAGTAGAAATTGCGGTTACATTTCATCGGTTTCACTGTAAAAGGGTGGGATCTAGTTGCCAATCTAGTATCTCGTGCAAATTCACACCTGGAGGGGCACCAGTGATTTAAGTTCATCAGAGCAGAAGCCATGAAAGTATTTATAGATGAGGCACAGGGAAGCCACGTCACACCGGTGAGAGAGTGACTGCAGGCGGTCAGCTAAGTCGGTATCAATCACATTACAGCTTCTTCGCTGCATTTTGTCAAGGACCCCGAGGAGAGTAGCAGGGGCACCCGACCAGATATGGCAGCAGTATTCAAAACACGGGCGGATGGTAGATTTATATAAGTGCAGGATAGATTCAGACGGAAAGAATTTCCAGGCCCTGCACACAGAGCCGACTTTCATATCAGCGGATTTAGCAATGGATTCGACGTAGTCATTCCACTTGAGGTCCGCTGAGAGTGTCAGGCCAAGCAGGCGTAGTGTTTTACTCTCTGGGAGGCAAGCCTGTTCTATGCTAATGGGAGGGAGGTGCGGTTGTCTGTGGTGGTTAATTGACAGCACCTTTGTTTTGGAAGAATTGAATTTTACGAGCCATTTCTTACCCCAATCCACCACGGACTGGAGGTCCTTTTCAAGCTGAGCAGCGAGGTTCGCCTTATCATCAACACCAGATTTTTGATCGAGGCGAGCGTAAATTGTGTATCATCGGCGTACATGCCTACTTGTGATCTTATGGCATCAGGGTGATCATTGATGTAGATTAGAAAGAGCGTAGGACGTAGGATAGAGACACCCGCATTGAGAGACACCCGCATTTGTAGGGTAGTTCTGGGAGGCATGTCCGTTTAATACCACTTTCAGTGTGCGGTTAGAGAGGAATGACTGGATTAAGTCCAACAAAAGTCCAGTAATGCCGTAGCTTCGCAGTTTCCGTAGAAGGCCGGTATGCCATACTCTGTCGAATGCTTTAGAGATATCCAAGGCGACAGTTCGGGCTTCACCATTCTTGTCGAGAGCCTGGTATATATACTCGGTGATGGTCGTTAGCATATCAGTAGTAGACCTGGTGAAGCGGAAGCCATACTGTTTATATATATATAACTGCTGTGTGTTGATCTCAACGTCAACTCTAATATTTACATAGGCTTTATGCCTGATATCGAACACTTTATATTTTTTTCTTTATAATTCTTAGTTCATGCCGAAACTTCTTAATATGTTTTCCCCGTTTTGGGGATCGAATTGAAATTAAATCCTCTTCTCATAATCAGAAAGGCTTGAAGGTAAGATATTAGTATCGCCTTTTTTTAAAAATTAATCCAAGAAAAAAATCTCATACTACTCTTTAGAATGGATTGAACTAAGAATAATAAAGAAAAATAGATATATATATAAGAAATAGGCCAGACATCAACAGGCTCTCAGAGAAACAAAGAGAGAGAGAAAGAAAGAGAGATATGCATATATAAGCTTAATACAAAAATAAAATATATCACTGAGCTGATTGATGTTATATCTAGCATCATGTCTCCATTGTTTTGTCGATGAACCATTTTGAAATCGCTCGTTCCACTCCTCAGGACTACCAGTAATTGTCTACCGGTTTTCGATATTCGATTTTTATTTTTATTTACTTTGATTTTTTTCTTCTTTTTCTTCTTTTTGTGTGTATATGTATGTGTGTGTGCATATGTACGTGTGCGTTCCCGCCGTTACGTATGTGTATGGGCATTTCTTCAGAATGGGGTTACATTTTCATAATCATCATCTTCTTATCTCGCTTTCTCTCTCACACACACACAGACACGTTTTCCTTTTTCTTTTCGCTCTGATATATGCACACAATGAGTGTGTTCGTATGTATATAGATATATAGTAGTAAATATAATTTAATATTCAACCTGCCCCTGTATCGGCACAAACAGATAAGTTGAATATTAAATTTTATTTGTTGCTATTAATGTTCTATTTATTGATATTAGATACTTTAATTACAAGGACTTTAATATCGTTATCTTTTATAAATACCCAAGTCGACCATTTTTTTTCTTTGGCGAAACACAATCTTTGTTACAACTATATATATATATATATATATATATATATATATATATATGTCAGTTTCATTAAAGGTACAGCGAATAAGCATTTTTCATGTGCTCGCATAAGTATTAATGCGCTAGATCAATTATGACTGAATATGGGCGCCCCATACTTTCAGCCTTGTGCCACATCTCAGTTCTTCTTCTTCTTCTTCTTCTTCTTCTTCTTCTTCTTCTTCTTCTTCTTCTATGTGCCTTGTTCTTTCAGGACGAAGGCGATCATGGCTTTCCATGTCTCTCTATCCATGGTGGCTCTTAGCACGCTTTCTTCTGTTAAACTACACAATTCTCGTTCTGTCATCCACCTGATCAGGCTCTTCAAATATGTTATCCGCTGCTTTCTCCTGCCGTTTTTCCCTCTATTTGGCCTATTAGTATCAGGTTCTTCAAGCCCTCTTTCTTCATTACTTGTCCTAGAAACTTTAGCTGTCCCTTCCTGATGTTCAGTATTAATTTTCTTTTCGTTTCCATCCTTTTCAAAACCTCATCATTGATCACATGTTCGATTCATGATATCCGCAGCATCCTTTTGTAGAACTACATTTCAATTGCTTCAAGTTTTTCTTTAAAAAATCAAATGAACGTGTTTTATCTCTAGCATAATGAGTGTAAAAACTGTTCAAATGTTGTATATATTCGAACGCATTCGGCTATTAGCCATTTTCAAGAATGATTATTATTTTTAACTGAATACATATATATATATATATGTGTGTGTGTGTGTGTGTGTGTGTGTGTGTGTGTGTGTGCGTAAGTGTGTCTATAGTAATAAGCATTTTTTTCAAAGTTTACTGTCAATATAATAGATCAGTCAGTTAAGCGTCATACGTGATACACGCTTGTCTTGAAAGCGATCAGACTGGCTGCACAGAAGATTTTCCCGAAATGCGATAAATTCAACTAAAATTCGAACTCGGCTCTCCAATTTCTCGCATAAATACAAACTAAAGAATTGTCATTTTTATTATTCTATTTCTAGTTTTCTTCCATCTAATTATTGTTGCTTTTTATGACAGCACTCTGGGTCAATACTCTCTTCATTATTGTGATTGTTTTATCAATAGATTTCTCCCATCTTATTATTGCTGTTTTTCCTTTTCAACTGGAGATATTGCATCATATGTGTTTCCTTCAGATCGTAGTTCTCAAACAGGTAGCAGCTTTCGCAGAATATTTCCACTGTCAAGCAATGCGGACTTCTGAAGTGACAGGAATCTGGGTTGTATAGGATGTACGATGCGTAACACTCCAATTATAAGCGAGACAACAGTGTCCCACTTTCTGTCGATTTACTTTATTGATTAATAATGACCTATGAATCCTTTGAAGTTTATTTAAAGCCAGGAAATATTTTTAAATTGTAAGAATTTTTTTTTTCAATAATAATGGTTTTAATAATACAAGTTTTACTAATTAACCCATAACTCGGGAGATTATGGGGTTTTATACATCCCCTTAGGGTATTTGCTCGTAAGTAAATATAACAAACACAACAAGAATTCGAACTAGGCTCTCTGATGAACAATTTCAAGCTCTTAACCACCACCGGCACATCCAAGCTTACAGAAGGTGGTATTCCCAAACGGTCACCTCTGTAAGTACTGACCAAGCTAAACATTGCTTAACAACAGCTGTTCGCAAAGGAAACAGTGTTTTAAAGTGATGTAGCCGTAAGCTGATTATACCATCCGTACGTCTAAACTTACATTTGGTTTTCCTTAGGGGTCACTCATCTAGTACTGACTAATCTCGACGTTGCTTAACTTCAGTGATCGTACGGAAACCGATGTTTCAACGTGATGTGGCCGTAAGATTAAAAAAAAGCTAGATAAGACATGCACAAGCAGAATTATAATATGATATTATTACATGGAGGAAGAACGAGGTCTTTTCTAGTCAAACCCATTTTATACGCGGAGATATAAACTGGCCTTTTAGTGAATTACAACCCGGGTCTAAACTAAGCCTAGCCTAAAATAAACTCATGTATAAACTGGGTTGTGTGATTGTCAAATTCTTTAACCTTGATATAATGGTAACCAAGGACGTGTTTCTCTGTCGACGATGGTGATAAAAACATACTTAAAATTTTGAATAAATAACTTTTCTGATGATAATGTGGATAAACTTCGAAATATTAGATATATTTTCTTATTATATGTACCACTTAAAATTTCATTGCTGAAGAGTATGATCCGTCCAATATTTGTTATATTTGAATGAAGAAAAGAAGACAATTCAGGCTTGCATTAGTATTCCACCATGAAACAAGCTATTTAGGCTTATGAATGAATGAAGCAGACGACATTGTGTTAAAGGCGGAAAAGTGACTGAAAGGGTGTGGCTGGAAGCAGGCGACCAATGGTTATAATATAGTCAGACACGCCAAGAATAGCGATTGGCTAAGTTAAACGGATATCAAGTCGAACGACTGTATTTGTTGGTAATATAGTGATCACCCTTTGGCAGGAAATTATTCAAGACAGACAGTAAAAAGCTATAAATATTTAAATGCTTACGGGTTGAAGAACTTTCCGGTCTGGCTGGATTAAGGGTTGATATTGCCAACTGTGTTGGACTGTGTGAAACTCGAGGACGGCCCTCATCGATGATGATGTTAAAATCACATAAAACCCACTTTATGCTAATGAGATGCATGATTTTTTGTACTTTTTGTTTGAGTGTTGTCTGCAAAGTTGGATTAATAGCTTGGCTTTTTTGGGGAGACAGCTAAATTACCTTTACGTTTTTTTCTTTCTCTTTTTTCTTTTTCTTTTTTTTTCTTTTCTGATCTCTTTATTCACTTCTCCGGAAGTACGTGCAGTTATGAACCGGAAACACATCTATCTTGTATAGTCTATTCTTTTCTGTTCCTTATTTTCTTTTAATTGTATTGCAAACTTTTCTCTTTCTTCCTCGAACCTGTCACTTTTTTGTCTTCTCGCCTTTTCTTTACCTTCATTCACATCCTCACTGCGTATCTACTGATAACGCTATTCTCCCCATAAACCTTGTATTTAGTATTTATATTTACGAATCTTCGGACAATATATACTGAAATGAGGCTTGGCAGCTTTGCGCGTCACAATCTTCTAAACTAAAGAAAATAAAGAGTAGAAAGCTTGTGTCATTCCAATCCTTCAAATTTGAGGAGACTGTGGCGTCTACTAGAGTGTGAAGTCGATCCCTGTTGTAGACGCCAACTAAGGCACATTTTGCATTTCTTCAACACGCCCAGAAATTAATATGTGTTTCATATTGTAACTATGTTGAGCTTAGTTACAGTTTCTTGAGGAGAGTGTATAATCGGCCATTATCAATTGTTGAACACTCCCGCACTCGAACACGAAAACTTGTGACTTTATGCTAGCGCCATATTGAGCCTTAAACTCAACTCAGACCTCAAGTGGATCTCATACATACGATTAATTGCAAAAGATGCTGGAAAAAATATGTATGGCTGGCCACTCGTATCCGAGCATGACTGTCTACTAAGGCGGCTAGCTAACCCCCATTGCAAACGCTTATTCAGGCACATTTGTGTTTGTTTAACATCCACAGAGACCACCTTTGGTTTATATTACAACTATGCTCAGCGGACCTTGGTTACAGTTTTTGGGTGAGAGCGCGTTATCCGGTGTAAACAACAATCTGAATAATAACCAAAACTATAAATCCCAATCTATCCTGCTATTTAACTGATAGCTGGAGGGAGAAGAGATGGATTAATATCTTTCCCAGGTGTATACTCGCGTAAGAGAATGCAACAATTAAACTGGAATTTCTCGCTCAGAGACGATATCCACTGCACCACAACTCGCATCCATTTGTACTACGGCCGCCATAATACCTCAAGTCTTTATGGCGTTCTAAATAGTCCCCATACGTAGAATTTCTCTGGATGGGAAGGAATAAAAAAAGCAACGATATTTAAAAATGAAACCGTAATGTACACCTCAACAAACGGGAAAATGCATTAAAACAGTTATAGAAAATGCACTGCAAATCTATATTACGGCTGTGGGAAAATGATCGAAGCTGAAATGCCTGTTCAAAACTAGTAACATTGCAGATTGTTTGGATTAAGTCAAGAATCTCAAGGCTAGAACTGACGTGACAGCAGAATTCAATGGCCGAATGATCGACTCAACTGTTCAAGTTAGATTATAGTGAGAAAAAATTGTCTTGAATCAAATTTCGTATCAGCGGACCAAGCTATCGATTCGATATACCGGTTCCCCGCCACCGCCACTTCTATTAATATCTTCGGAACTTTTTCTTTGAAATATCTTTTTAAGAATGTATATATATTCTTAAAGATCTGTCTGCGGATGACTATTTACGCTCTCACGCCCTGATTAAGCACTCTGGAAGAATGGTAGACTTTGAAAAAACAGTAGCTACTCTGGCATCTACGCATCGCTCATTCAATAATGAATTAGAGCACGCTGGCTATTGGCGTACGATACATGATACGCTAAAAGTCTACCTCCTTCTGCCAAGCGCCCATAGCCCATAGGTAGAATCGCCGACTGACGCCAATTCGGTCGCGTTTCAATCCTGGGTTAAAAGCAATCGGACTCTAACCGTACTGATGAGCTGTGATACAGCGAAACAGATCTTTCTGCATATATATATATATATATATATATATATATATTTGATTGTTGTTTTCATCAAATTATTCACTGTCCGGTTTTTCTTATCTGTTTGTTTCCGTTCCGCTCTTTCTCTATTTTTACTTCTGTCTCTTTATTTTTCTTTGATTTCTACCCCCCACCCCCCACCCGCCATTTTTGCTCTTATTCCGCCTCTTTCAGTTCGGCGAATATGCTACGTTTTTCTGATACGTATCTTTTTTTTTTTTCATCACAACGGACCGACATTTTTTTGCATCTATTTATTCCTTCCACTTCGAATTTTCAACTTACTTTTCATTCTTTCCGGTTATCTGTTTTCTTTACGCCCTGCGACGACAACACATGTCGTCTTTTAATCGTCAAATTTATGACATTTTGCCATTCATAAAATTAATTCCTTGGCAGTGCGAACCTAAAAAAAAAAACTCTCTTTGGGACTGGAAAGAAGCGAGTATTGTTCGAGGGTTTTTCCTCCCACCTCTCCAAAGATTTTGACGTGGACAATTAAAAGTGTAACATTTTTAGTACCAATTCCGTTTCTTTCTCTACCTTTTTCTTTCAATATCATCGGATTTTGTTAATAACAAGATCTATAAAACAAATCTTGCATATTTAAACGGTTGCTATGAGACCCATAAATGCAACCAATTCACTCGCACGTTCTTTTCGTTTTTTGTTTGTTTTTTCTTCCGACAAATTCGTTGCTTTTTTTTTCTTTTCTTTCATCTGCCTATCTTCCTCTATGTCCAATCCCTTCTTCTTTCTTTCTTTCTCTCTCTCTCTCTCCCTCTCTCTCTCTCAGTTTCTCTCTTCATCTATCTATCTATCTATCTATCTATCTATCTATCTATCTATTTTTGAATTTCTGCTTCCCTTTTTCAATGGTTTATTATTATCCTCCTCCACCCAACACTTTTCTCCACCCTCTCTCTGTACCTCTTTAGATCTTCACTTTATTTTCTTATCCCCTTTGTTCATTTATCAGTCTCTCTATTCTTTTCGTTTTAAAATCTCTCTTAGACCTTTCTCTACCTATTTCTTTATATATCTCTTTCATCATCATCATCATGATCATCATCATCATGATCATCATCATCATGATCATCATCATCATCATCATCTATCTTTTTAGCATACACACATCTTTTTATGTATCGTGTCTCGTTAGGTAGTAAGCAATCATGGCCCTCCACAATTTCTTGTCCTTTAAATATATTCTGCTTTTATGTTATTTCTAAACCCTATTCCACCATACAGTTCTTCTTTAATTTTTGTTGTTAATAACGTATCTAGTTTTGAACCTTTTAAAACTCTTCAACTTGAAATAAACACCATAACTTGATAAGACACACGTAGTGTCGAAACAAAATAGCCACATTTGTAGTGATATTATAACATATTTATGTTATATATAATAACGTATAATAACGTATATTTTAAATTCTAGAGAACCTCTACTAGTATACTATAATTCTACCTGGACTAAAAGTATTAGCAATAATTTTGATGTCCCAATGAGAGCTTATGATTCAGCTCAAATCGCTGATTTAATAGGGAGATATATATATATTATATACTCTCGGTAGAATTGTTGATCCCAATCAAGTAGGTATCTATCGAGATGCTGGTCTTATGTACATCCCTGACAGTAATGGCCGTCTTATATCAAGAATTTCTAAAAATGTTATTAGAGTATTTAAAATGTTGGGCTTCAAAATCGAAATTTCATCTAATCTCAAAATCGTAAATTTGTTAGATTTTAGCGTTAACCTGTCCAATAATATATTTAAACCGTATCAAAAAAGTAATCAATCCCCTGTCTATATTAATGTTAATTCCAATCATCCTAAATGTATCATAAAACAAATACCCAAAATAGTCAAGATTGGAATTAAGAAATTATCATCTAATAAGGAAATATTCAATGAGAATAAAACAATATACAATGAAGCCCTAAAGAAGAGTAATTTTAAAGATTAAATATTATATGAAGAAAAATTGAAAGACAAAACTAGAAATGGAAACAAAAGTAAAGTTAGAAAAAGAAAACTAATATGGTTCAACCGTCCTTTCTGCAAGTTTTTCCAATGTAAACATAGGTAAATATTTTTAAAATTACTTAGCAAACACTTCCATCAACATCACTCCTTTAGTAAATTATTCAACAGAGAAACTCTTAAAATTAGTTATTCTACCACTAATAACATGCAAAACATAAATAATTCTCATAATAATAAAGACTTCTATAATAAACTTTTAGAAGATAAACGTTCCTGCAATTGCACCAATAAAACGAATTGTCACGTTGATGGCAGCTGTAATTCGGAAAAAGTTGTTTATGAAGCCATTATTTGTCCAGTGGAGGACCATAACAAAAATAGAGTTTATATAGGGATATCTTCAGGTAGTTGGAAACAGAGACTTTAAGACCCTCGTTTTCCAACGCCACCTTGAATCATCAAACTGCCCTGTCTAAACAATACTGGGATATTAAGGACGGAGGATTATAAAAAAACGCTAACATGCCCAACAAATTTAGTGATAGGTGTAATTGATGCCTAGAGGAAAAATTGATGATTATAAAATATAAATAAGTAACTCTTTAGTGAGCGTAATGAATTAATATTTAAATGCAGACGTAAAAATAAATATAAAATAGTCTAGCTAAATCCAGATTGGGATTTAAATTAGTGTAAATTAAATTAATTTACACTAATTTAACTTAAATAGGTGTTTCGTTTGGGAAAAATCTGGAATGTACCGTTGGAAACATTTTACCACGAAAGATTTTTTATGTCTTTTATTTTTTTATAATTATTACAGTTATATTAAATTATTGCATTGATTTTTATAATATTTGAGATTGTAATATTGTATGTATGTACATATGAAAGTGTGAATGTCCTTCTATGCGTGTATGTGTGTAGGTGTGTTTGTATATATGTGTTGTGTATGGACATATATATATATATATATATATATATATATATATATACACGTTTATATGTTTATATATGTGTGAGGTATGTATATGTATGTGTGCATGTGTATATATGCATGTGTGTATGTGTATAGATACATATTTTTAAAAAATTATGCATAGGATATATTTTTTTGCTTACAGATTTTTATGTATGCGTGTATATGTGTGTATGTGTATATGTATGTATTTCCGTGTATATATGCGTATGTGTGTAAGTATATATATATATATATATATATATATATATGTGCGTGTGTGTATGTGTGTGTGTGCGTGTGTGTGTGGATATGTATATATTTATAGATATATATATGCATATATATATGTATATGTGGATATGTATGCGTATGTAGGTTTTTTACGTTTATAATTATGTTATTGCTATTGCTGAAGATCTATTTTCGTTTCCAATAGTAGTAGTAATAATAATATTATTTTTGTTATTTGTGTTAATATATATATATATATATATATATATATATATATATATTGTGTTTAATATTATTATTATTATCATTATTATTATTATTATTATTATTATTATTATTATTCTCATAATAAAATTTTATTAATATTATTTACGTTATATTCTTTCTAATAATAACATTATTTTTATTTTTATTATTTGTGTCGAAAATTTTTTATATGTGTATTTCTTTTATTATTTTTTTTTTAGTTTTTTATTATTACTATTAATCTTATTCTATTTTGTTAGAAATTTTTATGATTGTTTTCTTTTTTTAATATAATTATTATTATTATTATTATTATTATTAGTGTTTTAAAGACATTTTTTGATACATACATATATATAATATATTTTTATTGTTATTATCTTTTATTATTATTATTTAAGATGTTTTATAAGATTGTTTAAATATGTTATTTAATGTTTTTCTTACGTACATTTTCTTTACTTATTATTTTAACTATATTTATAATATATTATTACTAGTCGTTATATTGTAATTTATGTTAGAAAGTATGATTTATGATTTATTTTTTACCATAAATATATCCCATAGGTATAATTTAATTTAATGTCGTGTTTCCAAGAATGAAGATAATTGTAATAGACTTCGATTTCGATCTAAGACGTTTATTTTGAATTATTTTACATTTCATACTACTTGCTCTCATTCTTTTGATTTACTTTTTCCCCTTTTTTTATTTTTTTACGTTTATCTTCTATCTTTTCCTGTTTTCCTATATTTAATTATAAGTTTTATTTTATTTATTTTAATTATTTTAACTGAATTTTTAAAATAATATTAATAGCAGTTATTTTTTCAGTTTGCATTAAAACTATAATTTAAATTTATTTTTTTTACCATAAATATATCCCTTTATATTTAAAACTAAATTCGAATGTTAAATTTTCCACGTCATGTTTTTTTTAAGAAAGCAGACGAGTCGCTATAGACGTTATGTCGTTACTTGCTGTTAACATTTATTTCTCAGTATGTTGCTTCGTTTTCTTTTTCTTTCTATTTCTTTTCTTTTTTCTCTTCTTTCCATTTATCTATCGTCTACTTTTTTTTCGTTCTTTTTCCTATCATTGGGGTTCTTTTTAAATGAGCGAGGATTTTTTTTGTAAATTACCGATACAAATGTCTATTCTAAATAAGGACATGCGAGCGTCTGTGTAAAAATATTTGGGGTGTTGGGATATTTTGAAGATCATTTGTTGGATCACTTGGGTCTGAAGAGCCGCCATGTCATCATTGTGCAGTAAAATATGTATTACCCATTGAAACTGTAGTATATAAAAATTTTTTTCTAAATTATATTACTCTGTTAAATTAAAAAAATGAATTTAACATTGAGTTCTTTTGAGTTCGTCTCTATTGGAATTTATCTGGATAATATACCAGGTTTTCTACGTTATATATATATATATATATATATATATATATAATGTTAATTATATATATATAGTTTGGTGCGTAAATTGTCACCATTTTACATTTTTAATTTCCTACATGCGCATTGTTTGTTTTATGTTTTGTTGGCTGCTCAGTGTATAGTAGGGTCGGTTGGGCACCGGCTGCGAAAAAAAATAAGAGTACCATGTCGCAATTCACTCTACCATAAATTTTGAAACGGCACTGCTTGGCATTCACGCCGAAAGCTCTAATATTCAGATTGTTTGGATGTCAATCTGAGGATTGTGTAAGATGATTCGGAAATATCTGGATGAGTCTAATGTTTGAAGATGTTTGAAGTGATCACTAGTGATGACGTTATGCCTCCATTCATCTTCCAACAGGACTCCAGACTCAACATATCGGCCCACATCAAGTGCCTTGAGCAGGTAGTGCTGCCGTGGGTAAAAAGGGTGGCTGCTGAAAACCCTATGTCTGCCAAAGGAACTCTGCACCATATCACACGAGCAGGAGAACCCAGTCATGGCTTTCAAACAATTTCTGCGACCACATCATCCATTACATCTGGCCACCTAACTCCTCATACTGAAACTCCATTGATTATTATGTGTGAGATGCAGTTGAGTGAGAGGTAAACAAAACTCCTTGTAACACCAAAGACTAACAGAAGGCAAGGCTTATAGCAGCATTCACCAAATTAAACACGGAGATCGTCTAGAAAAGATGCAAGCTATTCCGAAGTCGTCGGGAGGCCGTGGCTGAAGTCAATGTCGATTTTATTGAATAAATCTACTCTTTCGTATTTCAGGATATTTTTATGCAGTATTAGTAAATATATCTGTTAACACGAGACGTTAGTGTTATTTTCGTTTTGCGTAATTTAGATGACAGTTTATACATTGCAACCTCTTTCTCTCACTCTCCATTTCTGTCTGTCTATCTGTCTCTCTGTCTCTCCGTATTTACTGGGAGGAGTGTGTGTATGCGTGCGCGTGCGTGTGTTTAGGTCTGTGTATGTATGAATATGATGATTGCTTCCTCCTCCTCCTCCCCCCATCCTCCTCCCCCTCCTTCTCAATCATCATCATCATCATCATCATTATTCCTATGATTTGGTGTGGTCGTAGTGTCACGGCGCAACGCAACACTGAACCAATTCTCTCTACTTAGCTGACTTGTAAAACCGCAAAACTATTCATTCATGCATAGCATTGGTTTAATTGAGATAAACCTCAACATTTGTCGTTGAAGCCCTTCGCCCAGCGATGCAGTGTCGTCAGCGCACTGGCTAAATGTATAACTTTTTGCCGAGTCTTTAGCCACCATCCTCACCAGATTGCAAATATAAAGCTTAACCGCACATTAAAGGTGGTATTAAATGGGCATGCCTCCCAAAACTACCAGACGAACGCGGGAGTCCCTCAAGGTTCTATCCTAGGCCCCACGCTCTTTCTGATCTACATTAATGATCTCCCCGACACCATTAGATCCCAAGTTGGCATGTATGCCGACGACACAACGATCTACTCCCGCATCGATCAGAAACCAGGTCTGGACGACAAAGTGAACCTCGCTGCCGCACTTGAAAGGGACCTCCAATCCGTAGTGACCTGGGGTAGGAAATGGTTGGTAAATTTCAATGCCTCCAAAACAAAGCTGTTATCAACTAACCACCATAGACAATCGCATCTACCTCCCATTAGCATGGGACAGGCTAGCCTCCCAGAGAGTAAAATACTACGCCTCCTTGGCCTTACACTCTCGGCGGACCTCAAATAGAATGACTATATTGAATCCATTGCCAAATCTGCTGCTATGAAAGTCGGCTCTCTGTGCAGGGCCCGGAAATTTTTCCCACCTGAAACTATTCTGCACATATACAAATCTACCATCCGCCCGTGTATTGAATATTGCTGCCATATCTGGTCGGGTGCCCCTGCTGCTCTCCTTGGGCTTCTTGACAAAATACAAAGGAGGATCTGTAACGTGGTTGATACTGACTTGGCAGACCGGCTGCAGCCGCTCTCACACCGGCGTGATGTAGCTTCCCTGTGCCTCTTCTACAAGTACTTTCATGGCTTCTGCTCCGATGAGCTTAGATCACTGGTGCCGCCTAAGCACGAATTTACACGAGATACTAGATTAGCAACTAGGTCCCACCCTTTTACAGTTAAACAAATAAGATGTAACCGTAAATTCTACTCCAACAGCTTCTTTTCTCGCGCTTCCCGCCTGTGGAACTCCCTTCCACAAGTCTGCTTTCCCGACAGTTACAATCTCCAGGTGTTTAAATGTAGGGTCAATAGACACCTCCTATCACACTAACTCCCAACTATTCTCACAACACTCTCATCTACCCAACCCTCATTCTCGGTATCCTCACCCGCCTATCACCCACCCTCTGTTATTTCCTATATTTAACCAGCCTTTCTCCACTCTACGTAGCCCCCTGCACAGTAGTGGCAGTGACATGCCTTGCTCGGGGTGAAACGCTTATAAAAAAAAAAAAAAAAAAGAAGAATCCAGTCTTTTATGCAAATTCATTATAAATTGTTCCCTCCATTCTTCTTCTTCTTCTTCTTCTTCTTCTTCTTCTTCTTCTTTGTGACATGTCTCTTCAGGATGTAGGCGATCATCGCCTTCCACGTATCCCTATTCCTGGTAGCTCTTAGCACGCTTTCTCATGTTACCCCACCCAAACACCGCTCTGTCATCCACTTGCGCAGGCCCGTCAAGTATGTTACCCGCTGCTTTCCCATGTCACCCTTTTCCTCTATCTGACCTGTGAGTATCAGATTCTCCAAACCCTCCTTCCTCATTGAATGTCCCTGGAACTTTAGCTTTCTTTTTTCTGATGCTCAGTATAAATTATCTTTTCGTTTCCATCCTTTCCAAAACCTCATCATTGCTCACATGCTCCATCCATGATATTCGCAGCATTCTTCTGTAGAACCACATTTCAGTTGCTTCAAGTTTTTCTTTCATCTTTGATGATACTGTCCAACATTCTTTGCCATATTGAAGAACTGGCATCACATACCAATCCAGTACTTTCTTCTTTGTTCCTAGCGAAATTTTCTTGTCTCTTAATACTCTGCTTAGCTTCTGGAATGCGTACTTCGCCATGCCAATTCACCTTCGGATCTCAGTGTCGCACTTTCCGTCTTCTATAAGAAAACTTCCCAGGTATTTATTTTTTTTGTACCTGTTAGATTTTAGTATCTCTCACCTGTAATTAGCATTTTGGGCTCCTTTGCTTACTGATGACCATGCATTCGGTCTTCTCGTATTTTATTTGTAGTCCTTTCTTCCGACTTTCTTTAGCTTTCTTTAGGTTTTGTCGTTTCCTTTCAGTGTCTGCTGACAGCATTATATCATCTGCGTATCTTATGTTAATCAGATTGTGGCCGCCGATTAATGCGGGTATAACCTCTAGGGTCCTCAGAATAGTCTCGCTGTGCAAGTTGAATAGATCCGGTGAAAAAACATCCTTGTCTTACGCCCCTTTTTATCTTTGTATATCCGCTGAATTCGTTTCCTGTCCGTATGCAGGTGCTTTGCTCTCAGTAAAGGTCCTCGATAACTCTAATGTCTTTCCCAAATATATCGAGGTTGATGAGCATTTCTACCAATTCCTTGCAGCGTAGTTTGTATGGCCCTTTCTGAAAACATCCTAAGCATAAATACTGCGTTCTATGTTCCAGTGTCATTGACAAAACCTCACTGTTCTTGTCCTATCTCTGGTTTTCTGCTCTATTCATCAGGATATCATTATTACAAAATATGCTCAGACTATGTAATTTCTTAAAATTAAAAAAAAGTCTATGGTGCCTAGAATTTGAATTTCAGCGCAGTACTAGATAAACTTAGAAAAAAAACATAATTTTATAATTACATGTCTATAAGCCAACCATTCTTCCATGCTTAGAATATCAATGCAACATATGATCTGTTGCCACTGGTTCCTTAATAAAATCCAAGAATCAGCAATATTACTTATCCTGCTCTGGCGGATCTCTGTTTCTTTTCTATGGATATTTTCATAGCAATTTTTCGGATGAGATCTTCACTATGGGACGAAACCTTTTTAAGTTTAAGTGCAGTACTAGATCGGCGTCGAGATTTCATCAATTTACGGCTAAGCTGGCTGGATGTAGACGTAGGTCTCTATTCTCGCACTTCTCGCTAGTGGAACTCCCTTTCAGTTTCATGCTTCCCAGCCAAATTTAATATCCAAAAATTGCAATGTCCATCGCTATCTACTGCTCAACGTTGCTTACGTAACCACCTCCTAGTTTTCATTACATAGCAAAAAAAGACTTACTGAAAAGACGCACTCGTTATTATAATTAAGAGAAACGCTAACAACAGTTCTTTGCTAAAAAAAATAAAAAATTACTCTCTTACTTATATGAGAAATTCTTAATACAAACATCCATTCAAGTAAAGTGGCGAATTTTGTTTCGTAAACAGAGGCCGTCTAGGTAGACACGCCCAGTCAATAATTCCGGTGTATGTAGCTGTTAGTAATCTTAAGAAATTAACGATACATGGATCATTACCAATCAGCGTCTGTAAATACGCTTTTGTCAGCGAATTTAACTTACAACATACTGGTAAACTTATCAGGGAAATATGAGATTGATGGGAACATGCACACTCATGGTTTTATCTTATTTACTAATTATTTTTTTACTAATGTTCACTCAAGAGCCACTCAAGTTAGAGAGTTAATGTGTATAGTTGTATTAGCGTAAGAAAGGGTAATAAAACTAGAAATATAGACAGCTAATTCTAGACTTGAAGAGATCAAGATTTAATTAGCGAATAACATTTCAGAGTCCAGGCGGAGTCGTTAGGAGTATAGAGTTGAAGTAGATTTTTAGGAGGAACCGAAAACCCAGCCCTAAACAGGAAAGAAAGGATCAACCTCTACTCAAGTTCAAAAGACCTGAGAGGTGTGGGAACTGGATGATAGGTGAACCGATCCTATTGGGAGAAGAAAAAATAATTACTGAACAAAATTTCAAATTTCAGACACAGACGTCAGAAGTATCGAGTTGAAGGAACCCGAATCTCAATACGTGGGCACTTTGTTAAAATGAAATGGTTCGTAATGAAATGGTTCGTACTAGATCGGCGTCGAGATTTCATCAATTTACGGCTAAGCTGGCTGGATGTAGACGTAAGTCCCTATTCTCGCACTTCTCGCTAGTGGAACTCCCTTTCAGTTTCATGCTTCCCAGCCAAATTTAATATCCAAAAATTACAATGTCCATCGCTATCTACTGTTCTTCTGATTATACTTATTTTGTTAAAGCTTCTTGGCAATATTTTGTTTCTAACTCTTCTGTAGTGCCTTTTTTTCAGATAAGCGCTTTAAATTACCTCACTCATGGAACTAGAGCAATCTACCCCGGTGAATTAAATAAATGGTTATGTTCGAAATTCCACTCACATGAAGAAGGTCGGAGCGTACAGCGGCTGAAACGTCGTGAATATAACGGCAAAGAAGAGGAAAACAGTCGGAACATTGTAAATCGTATAAATAAGTAAAATACCTCATCTTGGAAATATAGACAAATAAAGATAAATTTTATTAAGAGCTACGAAGGACAGAAGCTTGAGGAGAGCCATTATCGCCTACGTCTTGAAGGAACACGGAACATAGAAGAAAAGTTTATTGTATAACTTGACCTTGTGTTTTTGATTGAGTTGTTTTTATGGCTTATCAACCCTTTACAGGTTAATTAAAGCCAAAAAATATTTTAGATTTAATTTTTTTTAATATACATAAGTCCTTCTAATTAACCCATATCTGGGGATGATGGGGTGTATTCATAACTTTCCCAAAGTTATTTGCGCGAAAGTGAATCTAAAGAACCCGACTGGATCTGGAACTCGGCTCTTTGGTTTACAATTCCGAGCATTTAAATATGACACCACCTTCATATCCCAACTTATAGTATCTGGTATTTCAGAGCGGTCACCCATCTATGTACCGTCGAAAATTACTACTGAGCTGCGAGTTTGTGCCTCGCCAACTGTCCCCATTTTAGTGCATTTTTTCATATACCTAGGAAGTGCTTCAACAAAGGATGGAAAAGACAAAACCAAAATCCAAAGGCGCATCGGATTAGCGAATGATGTCCAATGAAAATGTAACCACAGTATAAAAACAAAACAAAACAAAAAAACAGGAAAAATTTAACGGAAACAAAGGAACGTGTACTGCATTGTTATTTAATATCGTTCCTCTTACATGACAGTGAATCCTTACAGAGGAAGGTGAGACTTAAGGTAACGGAAATGTGGTTCTACAGAAGGATGCTAAGGATACCATGGCTCGAACAGGTGATTTTAGAAAAAATAGATTCAAAAACGAAACTTATACGTAACAATAGAAAGAGGCAGTTGACATTTCTAGGGTACATAGTGAGGAAAACCATCGCTTTCAGTAGAGTATAGGCCCTCGACCAGGGTGTCGCAACTTGTCTTTTTTACAGAAAGCGTGTTGACCCTGCACAAACCCCTTTATCCTCCGGGTGATGTAAACTAGTTTCCAAGCTGGAGGTAGAATAGATGCATTAATTTCTTGGGTACATTGTCAGAAAAGGGGGCTTGAAAAATGTAACACTTACAGGTGATTAAAGGCAAGAGGGACAGGAGAAAATATCGCTTAACCTATCTAACGAGGTTGTATAAATGGTTGGCAGTAAAGGGATTAGGAGGGATACCAAAAAGAGAAACTTTATTAAGCGCTACAAAAAACTGGAAGTTGTGAAGAGTCATAATCATACATATCCTGAATAATAATATTATTAATTCAAAGTAAAAATTCATAGTAAAAAAGAAAGGAAAAACTAATAATGAAGGTAGCATTTTGAGTAGACCTATATTCTTCAGGTCAGTCAGTCGTACGTGATATATGCTTGGGCGATCATGTCTCAAAAGAAACATCACTGATTGGACAGAAGATTTTCCTGCAGTACTTTGTAAGTGCTTTCTGTGGTAGCCTGTTTACCAATCAAGGCTATAGAACCATCTGTCCAGCTATTTAACCTATAGCTGGAGGGAGAAGCGGTGAATTAATATCTTTCCCAGGGGTATTTACGCGTAAGTGAATGCAATGAATTCAAGTGGAGTTCGAACTCTGCTCTCCGATTTCTCGTTCAGATCTGATATCCACGGCACCGCAACACATGTTTTTCACGTACCCTAACTAAAAACATTTCTACTCCCTAAAGATATTAAAAGTGGTTGAAAGTACTAAGAAAAATAATATCGGAAAATATTTCTATAATCTTGAAAATCACTGAAAACACTTGCAAGAAAAGTTCAGAAAAAGAAAACCTTCTCAAAAGAAATATATTTAAGCAAATATAAATACAAAGTCTGAGAATTTAATTCCAGCAATGATTGCAGCCTGTTACTGCAGAAATGGTTTGTATGTGTTCATGTTATCCTGTTGGCGAAAATTAATGAAAAGCATCTAGCTCAGTGATTCAATATTTTGGTGATGTTTAGTAATAGAGATAGTGAAGCTTTAACCCTATTAAAATGGATTATAGTGAACATGTTATGAAGAAAATGATTGTTTTGAGCGGCATATAGGGTTCAAGAAAGAGTGGGAAGATAACGCAAGAAATGGACTATTAAAAATACAAATATAGATGGTAAAGTTAAAAGAATGTGAACCTTGGCGCGCTCAGACGGAGAAAAAGTGTAAGCGTTCCATTATAAAATTTGGGGATGAAAAGAAATAATGCACAAGAACATCGCGATTTCCTGAAGAAGGAACCGGTTACAAAAATGTCAACCTTATCAGACTTAAGGACACATGGACAAGTGGATATAGACGTTGGTTAGTTTCAATGACTTGACCTAACGAGTTGTGAGTTCAAAATCAGGTTATAGCAGTGGTGAACAAATAACTTAGAAGAATTAAGCTAAAAGGAAATAACTCATGGCTATCAGAAGTGGCATCGCACATGGAATGAGAATGATACACCCAAGCGATCGTAATAAAGAGTTAGGTTCAAAATTCCTAGCTCCTGAAGAAGGCCGGAGGATATATCGGTTAAAAAGACGTGAACATGACAGCAAAGATGAGAACAATAGTCTGAATAATGTAAATAGTAAATATTACTTCATCTCAGAAGAATAGACAAATACACTCCCTGGAATGTCAAAGAATTACTGACATCCAACAGCACGTGAGTACATTACTAAAGAGTATTCCAGAAAACTAGTTCAAAGAATGCTTCCAACAATGGCACTATTGGTACATAGCTTCACAATGGGAGTACTTTCAAAGAGAGAGAAGCCAATTCTTCAATGTTAAACAGAGCGACCAGGGGCTCAAAGATGACTTTGCACACCAGCCTCGCACCTCATCATTTATTCATCACACCCAATGGTGCATAGGGCAGCAACTTTTTGTTGCTGTTTCTGTAACAAACTGCTTTTTACGTGGCAAGGTTGTTAGCCCTGCACCCAACCCCCAAACCTGGAGGACCGGTGGACCATTCTTGGTCCTTACGTTTACAGCACCTGGTATTCCCAAATGGTCACCCATTTAAGTACTGACCAGGCTCGATGTTGCTTAACTTCGATGATCGGACGGGAACCGGTGTATTTAACAGAATATAGCCATAGACAGCCTCACACCTGCATACCTTTTTTTATATGTGACAAACGGAAGACTTTTAGAGAGTACTGAAAGTGACTTTCTCCTCATGCACTTTCATGTGCCTCTTCAGCCCGACGAGAAACCTGCAAATTTTATTTCAAAACTGACATCAGTACTATACACATAGTCGGCATTATACTGCCGAGTTGCATGTGATCATCGGTGACTAGCGAATCCGGCACGAAAAAGAACAACCTCACGGTAGATGTTAAAATTTCAAGCTCAGACTTAATATATTCTGGGGTCGAATCTACATCACATTTGCTTTATATTTTTAAATGCACAGTTATTTTAAAATAAATGTTCCGTAGCGAGTGTGAGAGTTTTAATCGATCCTATAATTATGGATTAAAGTGCTTAATACAAGGGATAAAGCGTATATCAAATATAGAGCCTATGTAAATATAAAAGCTGTCATTGAATTCAACAATCAGCCCTGACGATTACGTATAAGCATGAAATCCCTCTATGTAACCCCTACGCTATAGTGGCAGTGGAATGCCTTGCTTGGGGTAACACGATTAAAAAAAAAGATTCTTGACAGTGTATGCTAACTTCAATGTCCACTATTATTTATATATATATATATATATATATATATATATATAATTTACACACACACACACACATATATATATATATATATATATTGTAAGAAAGTTATAGAACCCGTAAGTTTTAATCCACTGTTCATGCATTTACTTTTATAAAGAGTACTCGAAAAATATCTCATTCACATAAAATAATTCCCTCCAAAAAGGTAATTAATACCCATGTTTAATCCTCAAAATAAAAAAGAACATCGTATAAATAAAAGAAAATAAACTCACACAACATTAATAGTAACTCTATTCCATCCACTCATAGATAGTAGTAAAATAAAAAGTGTCATCCTTTCTTTAAAAACTTTACATCCCAATATAAGAATTACCCAGATAAAACCAAAAAGTGACTTGTCCAAAACTCGGCTAAACTGCACCCCTCTCCTTACCCAAGGCTATATCTCTATGGCTACAAACTGCCGGCGAAATCATACTAAACCCCCATCCCACATTCACTTGCATATCATATTATCAAAAATAAATCGTCTTCACCATTTATTTTTCATTTCAACTTATCACCAGATGAAGAGTACACGTAGCTCCGAAACGCGAAGATTTTTGTGTAGTGATACTATACTTTTATAAACCATTGTAACAACCATTATAATATATATATATATATATATATATATATATATATATATATATATATACATATATAATTAGAAATAAAGACCAAAATAGGACATATATTTTTTAAACTAATAGATAAGCACTTTCCAAAAGAATCAGAATTAAACAAAATTTTCAACAGAAACACAATCAAACTAAGTTATAGCTGTACTAATAATTTAGATAGTTTAATAAAAAAACAAAACGCCAGAAACTTAAATAGCATCGTACAAAACAAAACCACCAACAAAGAATGCAACTGCAGGGCCAAAAATAAATGTCCACTTCAAGGTCTCTGCAACACAAAAAATAATTTATAAGGCAGAGGTACATGACCCAGATGGCCAAAACAAATATATTTGGGCTCAACCAAAGACACCTTTAAGACCAGGTGGTTCAACCACAAATCTATATTTAAAATAGAAAAATTAAAAAACAATACAAAATTGACTAATCACGTCTGGAAATTGAAATCAAAATATGAAAAAAATCCACACATAACGTGGAGCATTGTAAAAACAGCTAAGCCTTACAACGGTGGACAAATATGTAGACTGTGCCAAGAAGAAAAATTAGAAATTATGACATACTGTTGAATGAAAGAACAGAAATTCTGACAAAATGCATCCACACTAAGAAATATCTTAGGTTCATACAATCATGGATAAAAACGTCATAATTCATTTGAATTAGTATTCATTAACTAAAGTTTTAATTCTTAATAAATTAACAAAAGATGTTGTGTTTCGGTAGCATCAACCCACTAGAATTCCATTTATTCTCCACTTAATTATCTGGATAAGGTAATATTTTATTTTAAATTCTAATATATCATTCCCTAACTCTTGTATCCGTTAATCACCTGATGAGGTAATATTCATAGTACAGAAACACGATAGCTCTTGTATAGCGGTGAAAAATATTTTTATGATGCATACCTATATATATATATATATATATATATATATATATATATATAATAATAATAATAATAAAACCGACTCTGTACGTATTCTAATCTTAAAATGTTACACAAGAAACTTTTAAAGACCATGAATAACCAGCAGAATCTAACTCCGTTATCGTCCTCGGCTATAGAGCTTTGGACAAAGAGGGGAAAAAAAAGAAAACTGCGTAGGACCGACAATGCATACGGTTCTTCACAGTAAAGAAAAAAAACCCTCGAACGGAACGAACCACCAGGAAAGAAAAGTGCTCGATACTAAACTAACCAAAAAGTGTTAACAAAAAGGCAGTTACGCAGAGCAAAAACACACGAAAAAGATTTTTTTTTTCGTGGATTTTTTTCGTGCGATTTTTTTCGTGTATATATATATATATATATATATATATATATATATATATATATATAATGAATTGAGTTCTCCCCGTAGCTGGCACGTGTATACAAGGCATATATATAACAGGCTAAAATTTCTTCATCTCTTCGCCACGCGCTGATAACTTAGGGAGTAGGCACTCCGACTGATACTAAATCGGTCGAGTTTCAATCTCGGCTGGAAGCAAGTGGATGTCTAGCTGCAATGATGAGCTGTGATACTGCAAAACAGTCTTGTAGAGAGAGAAAGAGAGGGGTGAGATATAGTTATCCCCAGAAGGCGTAATGAGACACTCTCCATGCTAAAAAAGCTTCTCTCGAAAAAATAAAAGCGAAGAGTTTCATGATTTTTTAAGGGGGAGGGTAATATTCACAGATTTCTTTCCCTAACTATTGCCTCTTAAGCTGAGTCGTGCTTTCAGAAACTTTTCATTTAATGGTTGAAACCATGCTTTAGTTCATTGCTTAAATTAAAGCTGTTTATCCGTTTTGTTTATCTTAATCTTCGTCTAAGCTGCAATTAATAAGTTTTCGCCCCCATTCTCAATTTTTCGGAAATGAAAATGAAAAAGACGTTAGACATCATCAAAATATGCAGGAGGATTTGAACCAGAAAATGACTGAATATTAATTTCATCAATTATGTTTCAATCTTTTATATATATATATATATATATATATATATATATATATATAGTCACCCGCAGACAGTATATATATATATATATATATAAAAGTTCCACCACGGAATAGGTGAATGAGCGGCACGCCATCGAGTTTAATTCGTTACCTCTTCGTCACCAGGGCCCGTGATACCGTTGGTATTACGTTTGCTTAATAACCTAACTGTCGGGTTTCAATTCCTGGTAGTGGATACGCACAGCTGATGAGTCCCAAATATAGGACGAAACGGCCGTCCAGTGCATTCTGTTGAGGTCGAATAAAAACTCGATGAATTACTTAATTATTCAAATCCTCCTACTATTTATGTTATATATATTATTATCTTTATACATGTTTATTAACATTCACTAGATTAAATTTCATTTTAAAAGTTTCGTATTTTTGCAGAATTAGTGTCGCGTGAGAAACTTCTAAAAAACACGGAGTTCTCTTCCTATTTTGGTAATTAAATAACATAACGACATTTCATGTGGCGCAATAAAAAATCAATTGATACCATTCCATTTCATGTCACGATCTGATGAATTTATTCCTTTTCTTTCTGTTTTTATTCATCTTTTTTCGTTTTTTCTTCTTAAAATTTTCAGTTTAGAAAATATTGCACGATCATAGAACACTGTAATAGAGTAATTTAATTTCGTGAATAAAATATCCTGTTTATGATTCGTAATTCCGATGACCTCATCATCGTATTATAACTTTCTGAGCTCAAGATTTGTAGAAAGTGAAATAAGAATCTTATTAGATTGACACAAACTCTGTAACTTTCCTTATTTTTTAATTTTTTTAATCATTTTACCCCAAGCAAGGTGGTACTGCCACTGATGCCCAGGGGCTATATAAAAGAGTAAAAGTTTAAGCAGGAGGACAGCGAAGAGAAAGGCGTACTAGTTACAGGGGGTGTCAGAGAAAGGGCAAGAGAAGGATAGGAAAACAGTTGTGGTAACAGTTGCGAAGGTAGATAGAGAAGTTAAAAGAACAAGATACATGGGGTGATGTAGAAAGATATGGTGTCAAGTGGATAAGAAATGGGAACTGACATTGCATTCAAATTCCTGGAGGTTGTAGCCGTCAGGAGAGAAAGTATATGGAAGGAAGTTCCACAGGCGGAAAGTGCGAGAAAAGAAGCTGATGGAATAGAATTGTCCGCTGCATTTGGTTGATTTAACTGTTAAAGGGTGGGACGTTGTTGCACGAGTAAATGCTTGTGGAGGGGGCACCAGTGAAGTAAGTTCATCGGAACAGAAACTATGAAAATATTTGTAGAAGAGACAGAGTGAAGCCACATTCCACCGGAAAGAAAGTGGCTTGAGTCGACCGCCACGTCGGGACCAATCACATTACAGATTCTCCTAAAAACAGTTCCAAGACAAAAACTCTAAAACATTCGTTATAAGAAAAGCTTCAAGACACAAACTCTAAAACCATCTTCATAAAAACAGTTTCAAGATACAAACTCTGAAACTTTCGTTATAAGAACATTTTGAGACCAATAACAATAATACCATTATTTTGCGTTATACCAGTCTAATAATCGTCGAAGTTTTATAACAGCCAATGAATAGGAATTTTAATCAATGCTATTGTTGTGTTAAGAGCCAGTAACTCTCCTTACTATCATGAATTAATCAGTCTATTCATGATAAGTAGTTATTTTTCTAGTGAAACCTCTTTGCATTTGTTGCACTAGTTTTTGTTTTTTCAGTCTTCTTTCTTTTGTAAAATATTATGTATTGATTTTAATTTTAATTGTTAAATTAATAATAAAAAAAAACACCGTCTATTTGCATTGTTTTATTGTTCGTGTTCTTTGATTTAATTTTACTCGTTAAACTATTTTTTCTTCTTTTGCTGGTAAACCTACTCTTTGTCATATATTTTAATAGTTTAATAGTTTCCTTGTTACCATTTATACGTTAACAAGTTTTATCTACACTTTTATTTTTATTTGTCTCTTAAATTTGGTATTGTTTTTGTTTTTATTCATTCAGTGAATTATTTGTTTTCATTTTCTTTTTGCCTGTAAGGAAAAACACCCTAATCAAAAAAGGGGATTGTTTTTTTTTAATGACCGACAAAAGTCCGCCTGCTAGAAAAAATATATCTTTTTGGTTTAAAAAGAACCACCAGAAAAAAAAAAACAGGAGATTTCAACTGAATGCGACAAGGAAAAGGGAAAAAGTATGGTGGTCGCAAATGGCCAGATTTTGGAAATCGGGAAAACTGCAAAAACCCAACAAAAGACAGCCATTAATGAAAAAGACCAGACCATTGAGAGCAACAAAGTCAATCATTCTCTAGCTACATGTTTCTAGAAGTGTATAATCAACATAACGGAGTTCCTGGAGAGAGCCAAAAGTTACGAGCATATTAGCAAAGAAAATGGTGCAAAATTTGTCGCTCCAATAAAGAAACCGTAGTCTAGTCTTTGACGTCTGTGAGAGCTAAAGACCCAAGACTAATAAAAAAGAAAGGGTACTTCATGTGGTATGTACTCTTAACCAATCCTGCCGACTGTGAGATCTAATAACCAAAAATCCCATAATCCACGCGGAATGTGAAAACACGTGTCGGACCTGTATCGGTATACGAGTTTTCTCTTCTAGGTTTTAGAGAGCACTTTGTTGGACCAGTGGTAAAATTCAGGCAGCTACTCAATGCTTCCTCTGACGACCTGAATGGAGAATAAAGTTTTGATATTATGTTGGTTCGTAAAGCCTTCTTCTCCATCCCCAACTGCCTAGATGTAGAGGGCCAGAAAACGCCGGTCATTGTGACGGGTAGTAAGCCAATCTGTTGGAAATTTGGCAAGACTGTTTACCTCTTCTCTTTCTGCCCAAACAAGAAGACCTATAGAAATCTTGCCCCCGCTGACCCAAATCTCTCTCTGGTCGAGTCTGTTGTTTCCGTCTCAGTTGGTTTGATATGCTTACAAATAGTACCAGTGCGGTCAAACTCCCCACTTCAGTCCAATTCTCACCCCCCATTTCTCAAAAACCTTTGTCAGCCGCTTTTGCGGTTTCGGAGAAGGAAGACAGGGAATATCTGGTCGTTGGCTAGACCAGAAGGAGGCTCTGGACAGCGTGACCTCAGTTTGCCAGAAGCCCACACAGTTAAGAATACACACAGTCACACTCTCTGTACCAGTTCCAAGGGCGATGGCCCAGCCAGCTACGCCAAAAAAATGAGACAGATGAAGTTAAAATTTGAACCAAATTTCGAAAATGAGGAAGAAATTAAAACAACTCAAAGACGCCCTAAAATCGAAAAGATTTCAACAATCTTCAGCAGAGCGTCCCTTTTCTTTGGTACCGTCTTCCCCTTCACATAAAAGACATATCACGGTTCCACCTGTTTATCAGCAACCTCATAAAAAATTATCATTGTTAATAAAGCACAAACACCATAAAAGACAACACTTACAATTACATCAAATCCGTCCCCTGCCAATAGACCAGTTATTTCACCAAAAGAGAAACAAAAACAGCAACAAACAGAAGTTCATCAACTGAAACTGTGCAGGGACAGGAAGTTTTTCCCGTCTGAAACAACCCTGCACATATATAAATCTACCATCCGTCCGTGAAATTGATTACTGCTGCCATATCTGGTCGGACGCTCCTGCTATCCACCTAGGGCTCCTTGACAAAATCCAATGCTTCCCTGTGTCTCTTCTGTAAATACTTTCACGGCTTCTGTTCAGATTAACTTAGCTCACTGGTACCCCCTATATATGAATTTACTTGAGCCACAAGATTAGCAGCTAGGTCCGACCCTTTTACTATGAAACCAATAAAATGTAAACGCAAATTCTACTCTAATAGCTTCTTTTCCCGCGCTTCCCGCCTGTGGAATTTCTTTTCCGTTTACTTGTTTCCCCGACAGTTACCAACTCCAAGAATTTAAATGTAAAGTCAATAGTCATCTCCTATCTCACTAACCGGCATCCTCTTTCTCATGCTCCTTTCTTCGCTCACTCCACTCTCATCAGTATTTTATCCACTTCCTGACCCCCCCTGTAACCTGTCACTCTTTCTCATAACTTTTCTTCTATGTAACCCCTTGCTCGACAGTGTCAGTAAAATGCCTTACTTGGGGTGACACGATTATAAAAAAATTAAAAAAACGAGTAAAAAAAAAAGAAAACATTTATAATTTAGAAGATGTGAGCGGAGTGTCAAAGGAGAACGGGACAAAAGCTAAATACAAACGCAAAAGATCAAAGACTTAAAGTATCTTTCAAACTTTACTAAAGTTTACTCAAAGGAGCACAATAATTTCTCCAGCGCAAAAAGGCTATTAGCTGTTGTCAGTTCGGGACAGGGATACCAACAAATATGGACAATGCTTGAAGCGGCAAATAGTGCATCTGGGACATTCTCTCAACTAGCATTCTTTAACGAAATCCCTATATAGAGCACTAAGTTTAACATTAGAAGTTTAACATTAGAAGAAGATGCCCGGTTCCAAACATTTCAACTCTGAGGCAACACATTTTTTATCAAAAGTAGGCGCTTGTTTCCGGGATTTCCAAAACTGAAGCAACACCTTCCTCACTGAACGGAACAGGGATACCAACAAATATGGACAATGCTTGAAGCGGCAAATAGTGCATCTGGGACATTCTCTCAACTAGCATTCTTTAACGAAATCCCTATATAGAGCACTAAGTTTAACATTAGAAGTTTAACATTAGAAGAAGATGCCCGGTTCCAAACATTTCAACTCTGAGGCAACACATTTTTTATCAAAAGTAGGCGCTTGTTTCCGGGATTTCCAAAACTGAAGCAACACCTTCCTCACTGAACGGAACAGGGATACCAACAAATATGGACAATGCTTGAAGCGGCAAATAGTGCATCTGGGACATTCTCTCAACTAGCATTCTTTAACGAAATCCCTATATAGAGCACTAAGTTTAACATTAGAAGTTTAACATTAGAAGAAGATGCCCGGTTCCAAACATTTCAACTCTGAGGCAACACATTTTTTATCAAAAGTAGGCGCTTGTTTCCGGGATTTCCAAAACTGAAGCAACACCTTCCTCACTGAACGGAACAGGGATACCAACAAATATGGACAATGCTTGAAGCGGCAAATAGTGCATCTGGGACATTCTCTCAACTAGCATTCTTTAACGAAATCCCTATATAGAGCACTAAGTTTAACATTAGAAGTTTAACATTAGAAGAAGATGCCCGGTTCCAAACATTTCAACTCTGAGGCAACACATTTTTTATCAAAAGTAGGCGCTTGTTTCCGGGATTTCCAAAACTGAAGCAACACCTTCCTCACTGAACGAATACACACATTTACAGGGATTCTAAATTTGAGGCAACACTTTCCTCATACGGAGAAAGCACCCAGTGCTGGGGATTCCAAATTTGAGGCAACATCCTTTTCATTAGAAGAAGGCAACCAGTTTCGGGGATTTTAACTCTAAGACAACAGCATCCTAATTGGAAGAAGGCACCCGTTTCCGAGGATTCAAATCCTGAAGCAATACCTTTCTAATTGAAAAAATGCATCCGTTTCCGGAGATTTCAACCCTAGGACAACACCTTCCTCATTGGAACAAGGTGCCCATTTCCAGGGATTCCAACTTTGAGACAACAGATTCTTCATTGAAAGAAGGCACCAGTTGTGAGCATTCCAACACTGAAGCAACACCTTCCACATTAGAAGCAGGAACCCGGTTCCCGGGTATGCTATTGAGGAAACACTTTCTTCATTGAGAGAAGGCACCTGATTCCAGGAATTCCAACTCTGGGTCAACACATATCTAATTGTAAGAAGGAGCCTGTTTCCGTAGATTCTAACACTGAAGCAACAAGTCAACTGTTTTCAGGGATTCTACCTTTGAAGCAACACTTTTTAACTTCGAAGTAACACCTTACCTATTGGAAAATGGCCGGGGATTCCAACTTTAAGGAAACACTTGCCTCATTGGAAGAAGACGCCTGATTCCGGGAATTCCAACTCTGGGTCAACATATATCTAATTGGAATAAGACACCTGTTTCCGGAGATTCTAACACAGAAGCAACAAGTCGACTGTTTTCAGGGATTCTAACTTTGAAGCAACACTTTCCTCATCGGTAGAAGGTGCCTAATACTGGAGATTCTAACTCTGACGCAACACTTTCCTCATTGGAAAAAGGTGACCGGTTCAGGGGATTCTAATACTGAAGCAACACCTTCTTCATTGAAAGAAGGTGTTACGTTCCGCGGATTCCAACTCTAACGCAAAACCTTTCTCATTGGGAGAAGGCGTTTGGAATTTCCAACTTTGAAGCAACACTTTCCTCGCTGGAAGAAGGCACCCAGTTCCAGAGGCAAGAATTTCTTTTTAAGAGAAGGCACTGGGCTACGTGGATTTATAGCAGTACCTTTCTCATTGGTAAAAGTCACCAAATTCCTGAGATACCATCTTTGAAGCAACGCATTCATCATTAGGAGAAGGCACCCGGTTTCTGAGATTCCAACTTTGAGATAACACTTTCTTCATTAGGGGAAGGCGCCTGGTTCTTAAGACTCTACCACTGAGGCAGCATCTCTCTCATTAGCAGAAGGCTTCCGGTTCCGCAGGTTCCAACTCTGGGGCAGCACCTTCCTCATTTCGCTAAGAGAGGTTGGGTCGGTGAAGTACCGATGCTGGGGTGATAGTCATCACGAGGAATGGAATATTTTAGCCCTTATTCAATATGTATACTCATGTGTATGCGTCAGTCAGTTAAGTGCCATACGTGATACACGTTTGGGCTATCATGTTTCGAAAAAGACATGGTTGACTGGAAAGGGAAACTAATTTGACGGACCAGTCTTTTGACCTACGTATGTGTGTTGTGGTGCAGTGGATATCGGCTCGGAACGAGAAATCGGCGAGCCGAGTTCGAATTCCAGTTGAATTCATTGCATTCACTTACGCGGAAATACCCTTGAGAAAGGTATTAATCCGTCTCTTCCCTCCAGTTATGGGTTAAATAACAGGACAGATTGGGTTCTATAGCCTTGGCTGGCAACCAGTCTACCGCAGAAAGTAATAGCAACCTACTGCGAGATAATCTTCTGCCCAGTCAGTCATGTCTCTTTTGAGACATGATCGCCCAAGCGTGTTTCACATATGGCACTTAACTAACTGACTGACCCTATCACTGGAAAGAAATAGTCTCGTAATCAAAACAGGTGACTTTTCGCCTCAGCTCGTAATAAGTGTAAAAAGATACTTAACGAAGCTAAGATGTTGTTTGCTGCCAGAATGAATCAACGCATAGCATCCTGTAAGTTCGGCGCCAAAGACTACTGGCGACTCTGTAAAAGCGTGTTTAACAAAAGTAAGTCCTCAATACCCCCGCTAATCAATGACAAGTCTGAATGCTTTGCTTGCAGGTTCTCGACCAATTCGAGACTGGATTCGTCTGGAGTTTCTACATCCGACTTCCCACCTAGAACTGAGGCTCAACTGAATTACGTCCACATTTCACCCTCGCTGGTTTCTGACATAATCTCAAAACTTGACCTTCACAAAGCGAGCGGAGGAGACGGAATCCCAATCTTAGTCTTGAAGAAATGTGCCCCTGAACTCTCCTCTGTCCTTTCTAAGCTCTACAACTTCTGCCTATCTGCTTCCTGCTTTCCTGCCTGTTGGAAGTCTTCCTCTGTAGTTCCTATATTTAAGAACACTGGAGAACTCTCGGACCCCGCAAATTAGCGCCCTATCAGCCTTCTTCCGATCTTTGCAAAGTGTTCGAAGCCATTATCAACGCCGAGGTGATTCAGCATCTCACAGCCCACAGGCTTCTCTCGGAGAAAAGGTATGGTTTCCGCTTCACCAGGTCTACTGCTGATATGCTAACGAACATCACCGAGTATATATACCAGGCTGTCGACAAGAATGGTGAAGCTCGAACCGTTCCCTTGGATATCTCTAAAGTGTTCGACAGTCTGGCATGCTTGCCTTCTACGCAAACTGCGGAGCTATGGTATAACTGGACATTTGTTTGACCTAATCCAGTCTTTCCTCTCTAGCCGCACATTGAAGGTGGTATTAAAGGGACATGCTTCCCAGAACTACCATACCAACGCAGGTGTCCCTCAAGGCCTTATCCTAGGTCCTAAGCTCTTTCTGATTTACATTAATGATCTCCCCGATGCCATAAGATCCCAAGTAGGCATGTACGCCGATGACACCACAGTTTACTCTCGCCTCGATCAAAAATCTGGTGTGGGCGACAAAGCGAACCTCGCTGCCGAGCTTGAAAAGGACCTCCAATCCGTACTAGACTGGGGTAAGAAATGGCTCGTAAATTTCAATTCTTCCAAAACGAAGCTGCTATCAATTAACCATCATAGACAATCGCGCCTACCTCTCATTAGCATGGAACAGGCTTGCCTCCTAGAGATTAAACCACTACGCCTCAGCTGACCTCAAGTGGAATGACTATATCGAATCCATTGCTAAATCCGCTACTATGAAAGTCGGTTCTCTGTGCAAGGCCCGGAAGTTTTTTTCCGTTTGAATCTATCCTGCACATATATAAATCTACCATCCGCCCGTGTATTGAATACTGCTGCCACATCGTAATGTGATCGATACAGACTTAGCAGACCGGCTGCAGTCACTCTATCACCGGCGTGATGTGGCTTCCCTGTGCCTCTTCTATAAATACTTCTGCTCCGATGAACTTAGATCACTGGTGCCCCTAGGTACGAATTTGCACGAGATACTAGATTAGCAACTAGTTCCCACCCTTTTACAGTGAAACCAATAAAATGTAACCGCAATTTCTACTCCAACAGCTTCTTTTCTCGCACTTCCCGCCTGTGGAATTCCTTTCCACATACTTGCTTCCACGACAGCAACTATCTCCAGGAGTTTAAATGTAAGGTCAATAGACACCTCCTAACACACTAACTCGCACACATTCTCTCAAACACTCTTCCTATGTACATCCTTACCCGTCTATCACCCTCCTTCTGACATTTCCTATATCTAATCACTCTCTCATCACCTTCCCCTATGTAACCCCCTGCGCAATAGTCGCAGTGGAATGCCTTGCTTGGGGTGAAATGATTTTAAAAAAAAACTACAAGTCATTAGTGTAAAAGAGAAACTAACTTTTTTTGTATATTTTTCTTTCAATTTGTATATTTTTTTTTGTTCTTTGTTTTTTTTTTAAGCTACGAAAAGTGAGTGCATCTTTTCGTGGTTAATCAGACTGGAAGTTTTAAAATAGATTTAAAAACAAACTTTCACGCGGCAAGGTGTGTTTATGTGTGTGTGTGGGTGTGATTCAGTTAATTTGAGATGAAAACACCTGCTTTATAATACGCTGTCTTTGATATCGTTTCAATAAGTAAATGTCATTTAGGTGCTTGTTGCATAAAAAAAAACTTAAATACAATGATCAATTTAATGTGAAACGAAATATATACAGGGTGATTAAAAAGTAAATCTATATTTTATGTATGATAGACTCTCCTGTCTTGTAAAAATTATAGTTGTAACGGAGAGTCCATCATACATCAAATAGGGAGTTACTTTTAAATCACCCTGTATATAAGCGACTATTAACACTCAGTGTTGACTTCAGCGCGCATTCTTATATTGGCATACTCCTTTTATCCGTAAACTAGCAGTATAGCCCGGCGTTGCTTGGGTGAAATGAAAGCTTTAAAACTAATCCATGATCGTGGAGCTCAGACTCAGCCTAAAGAATATTTGTGTGAAGTTTGGTGAGAATCGGATAAAAATTGTGGATTTGTATAAAGGACATACAGACAGCTAAACAGACACACACGCACAAACATCTTGCCTTTTATATATATATATATATATATATATATATATATATATATATATATATATTATTGGTTTTCTGCACTATTGTAAAAACTGCAACCTTGAAACTTCTGAATATCGTTTCTTATGTCTTTGTCTATGAATGTATCAATTTTGATTAAAATCGGATCACTCCTTCTATAACCCGATTTTTTCGATTATCGATTTTCGATATTTATCGAAGGTACCTCAACACAAAACTTAGCTAAGAACACTCGCAGACGCTTATAGTACAACTGTGTAAATTTTCAAGAAAATCGGTTCAGCCGTTTCGGAGTCTATAGGTAACGGTCACACACACACACAGACAAAGTTCCATTTATAAATAAGTTTAGATATAGCACACCACTTTGAAACTATATTTTTATTACGCACACACACACACACACACACACACACACACACATATATATATATATATATATATATTATCTGATCTTCCCTACCTGTATATATATATATAGGAAAAGATCAGATTATTATCTGCTATCTCAATACACTATATATATACATGTATATATTTCGGAAATTAACGAAAATTAACGAAACTTGGTTATAAACAACCATCAAAATTTGAAATGTTTTGTTTGAACATTATTTTTTATCGATACTCGTATTTAAGTAGATATTCTGTTTCTTTATTTAAACAGTATTATATATTTATATCTACCGACCCGATTATTTACGATAAATTTTTTATTACGAAAATGTGTGTCATTTGGCAGGATATTATCAGGCCGGTAGATATAAATATATAATACCGTTTATTTAAAAAAACAGAATATCTACTTAAATAAGAGTATACAAAAAAATAATGTTCAAATAAATCGTTTCATTTATATATACACATATATATATATATATATATATATATGTGTGTGTGTGTGTGTGTGTGTGTGTGTGTGTGTGTGTGTGTGTTAGAACCAGGAAAAACTTCCTGCTGATTTTTCATGAAAAGTTATATTTTATTTACAAAGATTACTAAGAAACATGTTACTATAAGTGTTGTCTATCTCTAGCTACTACATTTACCCAACTTTCTGGCGGTATTTAAATTCCATGTCGGAAATATGACACGTCTTTTGAGGCTTACTCCAGGTCGACCCATTTTTTAGGAAACTTCATCAGAATGAAAGTCTTGTTCAGCCAGGCCATGTGCCAACGATCGGAAAAAGTAATGATCGGACGGGGCAATTTCTGCTGAATACGGCAGTTGAGGCAGGACTTCCTATTTAAGCGTTTTCGCCCATTTTGTAACATGTGGCTTTGCAAAATCACTTAGTAGCGGCCGTTTTTGCTTCAATACTCGGCTCAAACGTATCAATTATAGACGATAGCGATCACCTGTAATGACTTCGGTCGGTTTGAACCCACCAAATGCAGAGCAGATTCTTCGAACCACGGATATTCGGCTTTGCGGCCAATGTTGATACATGGCCTGGCTTACACGAACGATCTTCTACGCTTAGGGTTATTGTTGTGTATATACAACAAGTTAAAATTTACTTTCTCTGTTTTCATGCGCCTATGGCTTAGGGAGTAGGGACTCCGACTGACACCAAATCAGTCGAATTTCGATCCCGGCCAGAAGCAAGTGGGTGTGTCTAGCCACACTGATGAACTGTGATGCAGCGAAACAGGCTTGTATGTGGGTGTGTATATATATATATATATATATATATATATATATAATATTTTCGCATTATAATTATATAAGGGGAAAAAAGAAACATAGATACAGAAATTCTGGTATTTTCAATTTTCTGTGGTTTGAATTTCATCGATCAATCATCTATTACGTGCATTAAAGCCATGTGTAATTCTATATGTAATTATGTAAAAATTCTAATCGGACATAGTTCTAATGTTTTTTTTGGGTTTTTTTTAAGACAAATTCTGATTCGCTAGTCGTATACATCTATCAGACAACACGCCTGTTGATTTTAACTCGTGTTGCTATGGTAATGTTTTATCTACGTATTCTTTGTATTAGATGTATTCTTTAAGAACCGTACTGACTGTATTCTTAGATTCTTCATGAATGGATTCAAGAAAGGTTAATTATGTAGTATAATGTTTTTTCATGGTATTTTCTCCTTAAAGTTATATGTTCTTTTCAAATTAAGGCTTCATTAGCAAAATCTAAGTTATAGACAGTTTTATTCCTGTATAATAAGAGAGAGTTTAAAAGATTGTCTCAACGCAAATCTCTTTTTTGTTCGTAGATGATGTGAGAAATATATTCACATAGCTTAGCGCTTAAGCAGTGAAAGGAAATTATCAAACATAACAAGACATACCTGGTATAGAAAAAACAATTTATTTGTCTTGCAAAAATATGCTGAATTTTGCTGCTACAGTGTAGCTTGGTATAGTCTCTTTTCTCTGCTTAGCTTGGTATAGTATCCTCCGTCTAGGAGTGGGATGAAAAAGACATAAGGAACTGCGATCCGCGACGTACAGGAACTTTCTTCTGGGTCAGCTTCTTTCACAGTTTCTTATCTTGGTATAAGATGATAGTGCTTAGAGAATTTTTCTCTAGGAAGGCAAGGCTTTGCCCATAGGGTATCCTTTTTAAGGTAAGAAGGGTAACAAGAGATTTTCTCTGTTACAAAGTTGTGGCATTAGCCTAAAAGATTATAAAGAATTGGTAAGATGGTCTCGATATAGCGAGACAAGTGGGCGCCAATTTAGGCCCTGCTGCAACAAAAATCCGGAGCGGCACAAATACGTCCGATACTGTTCGTGCTAGCTGAAAAGAGGAGAGAACAAAACCATCAGAAAAAAAACATAAAACCTCTGGTAAAGCCCGCCTAAAGTTCAAAACGAGGTTCGGGTTAAATCAGCCAATCAGGAGACCCGTTACATCTGTAAATTTCCGACAATGAAGGCTTGTAAATGAAGTGATGTCTTACCTAAGTAAACATGTTTGCATTGTAAACATTCTATTTGATAAATACCAACATTTGAATTAGGGTTGAGTTTATTTTTCTTCCTAATTATATCCGTGATATTATTACGGATAGCTAATTTGTTTACAATCTTTTTGCAAAAGGAGTGTCGGTGAGTAGGATTAGAAATTTTTTCTTTTTTTTTTTTTGTTTGATGTGTTATTAAAGGTGTCTAGTTTTATGGCTTTCATTGCGATGAGGATGACGAAACCTAAATAAAATTGAAACGTTAGATTGTTAAAAGTTTTCATATTTGATATTTACTTCTTATATATAGTCATCTACATACAAGCCTGTTTTGCTATATCAGTGTGGCTAGACATCCGATTGCTTCCAACCGGGATCGAAACTCAACAGATTTAGTATTAGTCAGAAAGTCTAGCCCTATGCTACGCACGCACGACTGAAGGAGGAGAAAATTTTCACATATTATATATACACGGTGTATACACACGGCAGCAACCGAGAGAACTCAAATCATGACTGAAGAGTATATCATATGTCTATAGAAAGACTCGAAGTTCCATGCATTTCATCATCAGGTACATATGAACTGACATTCCTTGGATATGAAACCCCGAATAATGCTATAAACGTAGGATAATATGTACATTTATTAATATATATATAATTCTGTTTTATTACATTGAGCACTCTTTTATTAACATCAGAAAAATATTTATATATGTGCATATACTTGTGTGTATACTTGTGTAAATATGTATATTTATTGATATCCTTATGTATATATATATATGTGTGTGTGTGTGCTTTTATCTCACACACATACACACACACACACATATTATATATATATATATATATATATATATATATATACATAAGGATATCAATATATATACTTTTTATATATATTTTATATAAGTGTGCATTATTATATATTTATATATATATATATATCTATATATATATATATATAATGAACTCTCCCATCGGAATTGACGTATGAAGATCTGACAGCCTAAATGCCTCACTGATGAAACCAAGGTAAACCGCCAAAAGACCCACATAAGTGATTTGATTAAAGTGGTGAAGGCTTGTGCAGAACCATCCACACTTTTAAGAAATATTGATACACTCAGTCGGTGCATATAAATGCCACTGATGAAGCAGATAATAGACCTCAGGCTTTCAATTATCCCACAACAGGTTGCTACTACCTGCTACGGTAGACTGTTCAAAAGACCGGGTAACCTTAGAAGTATAGAGATGAAGTAGACCTTAGAAGGAACCGGAAACCCACTTCTAAACAGGAAACAAGAAATAAACCTTTATTTTTGTTCACTAGACAGGTGATGAGACATTAGATGTATAGAGTTGAAGTAGACTTTAGAAAAAATCGGAAACCCCAATAAACAAGTTTTAAACCTCTACTCCCGTATAAAAGACTGGGAGATATTATAAATATAGTGTTAAAGTAGTCAGTCAGTCAGTTAAGTGCCATACGTGATACACGCTTGGGCAATCATGTCTCGAAAGAGACATGAGTGACTGGGTAGAAGATTATCCTGCAGTAGGTTTCCATTAGTTTCTGTAGAGGACTAATTGCCAACCAAGGCTATAGAACCCAAGTTATCCTGTTATTTAACCCATAACTGGAGGGAAGAGACGGATTAATACCTTTCTCAAGGATATTTGTGCGTATCGTTTCGAGTCGATATCCATTGCACCACAAATCTTAATTCAACAAGACAAACCATGTGCGTGTTAACACCTCCAACCAGTCTTCAGTATAACGTTTTATGTGTTTGCAAATGACTCGCAAGTAAAAGAAAGAAAAAAAGGAAAGAATAAAATGTTTTACGTCTTCTGCCAATACTTCATAAATAATGGAGGATTCCGTTTTGATCGCGTGGGAAGACTGAAAAGATAGGTTCTTTGGTTTCAGCGAGAATTAAAGAAAGAAACGAACAAAGGACTGTTTAATGTTTTCTACCATCAATTAATATATAATGAACTATTTTGTTTTGATAGCGTGAAAAGACAGAAACATCATATCAGATCGACTGCTTCGTTTCAGCAAGAAAGAACAGATGTATGTATTTAACGGCTGTTTCAGTGAAATGGAAAAAGTTTTCAATTTTAAATCTTTTCGTTTGTACTCCCTTACCTCTTATATAAACGACCTGCATTCATATTTATGATTGTTATTGCAATATTTTGTAAAATTTATAAGATCAAATATTTAACAACGTGACAATTTAATTTATTTTTGTAAAAATTTATTATGAGCTTATTCAATCATTAACTTAAATATTTATGATTCACCAGAAAATAATAGGAAAACCGTGAAATTTTCATGGTTATTTCTTGTAATAAAAATAACCGAGGTCATTGGAATAATTCTCTTAATATAGAATGGTGACTAAAAATGTCCGTATAGTAGGAATATCGATGCCGGGAGAAGAAGAATCAGTTAGACCCAACTGTATATTCGACTAAAGCCGCTTCCCTTAGGTCAACCCCTAAAGATCCTACATTACAAAAAACGTGTCGACTGTTGGGTCGGTACTACAGAAATGATTCTTGTTCAGCCAGCTTTAATTCGCAAAAATTTAAGTACTCTGCCAATCGCTATCTCCTGTTGTCCTGATTACACTTTTCCCGGGTTACGGAATTTATTTCAACTCGGAATAATTTCAACTCGGAATTCCAACTCGGAATTTTGGGCTCGTAGCTAGTTTCGGCTCGGAATTGGTTTCAACACGGAATTAATTTCAACTCGGAAGGGTTGAGATTGACTCCGAGTTGAAGTTGATTCCGACTTGAAGTTAGTTCTGCACCCGCTTTTTTTTCTTCCCGCTCATCATTAATATTTCTGTTCTTAATTCCCCCACATCCCGTAACCTCTTGTATCTTAGTGGCTTTACTGCTTTTCATGGAGTAATACCAATAAAAAATAAACCTTTTAGATGGATCCCAATAATTTTCCCAATATAGCATGGCGACTGAAAGTGTCCGAAATACAGGAATGTTGATGCAGTTAAGATACTGGGGGAAGAAGAGTCAGTTAGACCCAACTGTATATTCGACTAAAGGCGCTTCCCTCTGACCTGCACCTAAAGAACGTGTCCTTACACAAAAGTGTCGGCTGTTGGGTCGGTACTTCAGAAATGGTTCTTGTTTAAATATACAATGTATCAATCTAATGCAAGCGAGATCAAACGTTGCTTTGAAAGACTACAAAAGAGAGAGAGAGAGTGAGTGAGTGAGTGTGTGTGTGTGCGTGTGTGTGAGAGAGAGAGAGAGAGAGAGAAGGACAAAAAAGAGGGGAAAAAACCGTCCTCGGAGACAGAAATCGGTGGCAATGGGTGCGTATGGAAACTTTGAGCGTTGCCGGTGATAAGGCAGAGGGTTATGTAGATTTCATGTCTGTGCTAAAAGCCACCACCCCCGATCCCAACCAGCCTGTTATTAATGATATTGAGTAAGTGGCAACAACACCCCAGCCTCGAAGTGCACAGTCTTGGTACGAAAGTAAACGATCAGTTTAGTTTTGTTTTTTTCATATGTTTTTATTATTATTATTTTTTGCGCCGTGCACTTGTTTACAGTATTTTATCTGTCATGATTGACACGGACACGGACACGGACACTGCATTGACAGACTTTTCCCTTTAATACACACACGCGCATGTGTGCGTGTGTGTGTGTGTGTGAGAGAGAGAGAGAGAGAGAAAGAGAGAGAGGGGTAATATTTTGCAGCAATATGGAAATAAATACATGGTGTCTGAAAAGTATGTATACACACGTTTACAGTATGTATGTATGTAATACAGTATGTATACAGTATGTACACACGTTTACAGTATGTATGTATGTAATACAGTATGTATACAGTATGTACACACGTTTACAGTATGTATGTATGTAATACAGTATGTATACAGTATGTACACACGTTTACAGTATGTATGTATGTAATACAGTATGTATACACACGTTTACGTTTACAGCGTGAAGCTCAAGTCAGCTTTTCCAAATTTACACGTTACTATTAGTATCATTCAGGCTTCCCTTCAAGTAGAGAAATTTAATCTTGAAATGGGTGTTGTGCTGCAGTTCGAATTCCACTTGAATTCTTTGCATTCACTTACACACAAATACCTTTGGGAATGGTCTTTTCCCTCCAGTTATGAGTTAAATAATAGAACAGATTGGGTCCTATAGCCTTGGCTGGCACCCAATCTATCACAAAGCAATGGCCATCTACTGCGAGATAATCTTCTGCCCAGTCACTCATGTCTCATTCAAGACATGATCGCCCAAAGCGTGTATCACATATGGCACTTAACTGACTGAATCTTGAAATGCTAATTGAAATACGAAAATGCAGTTGAAGTTCTAAGGTATCATCGAGGATAGTTTCATTCAGATCCACCCATGCAGCTTAAAATTTCTTCTTCTTCTTCTTCTTCTTCTTCTTCTTCTTCTTCTTCTTCTATGTGCTGTGCCCCTCCAGGACCTAGGCAATCATGGCCTTCCACTTCTCCATATCCCTTGTAACTCTTACTCTTGTTACCCCTTCCAAACCCTGTTCTGCTATCCATCTGCACAGGCCCATCAAATATATGACTCGTTGCTTTCCCCGTCTCTCTTTCCCTCTAACTTTCCTATGAGTATTAGATTCTCCAAGTCCGCTTTCCTCATTATGTTTCCCAAAACCTTTAGTTGTTTTTTCCTGGTATTAAGTATAAATTACATTTTTGTTTCCATCTTCTCTAAAAACACGTCGTTTCTCAAATATTTGACCCATGATATCCTCAGCATCCTTCTGTAGAACCATGCTTTGGTTATTTTTCTTCATTTTTGAAGCATTCGCTACTATATTCAAGGACAGAAACCTGTAGAAGGATGTAAGCACGTTAAAATATCAAATGTCTGGAATGCTTAGATTTTATTCTCCGATTTGAATAACTTTGCTCAGAACCAAACTGTCCATCGAAAGAATGACAGATTATTATGTTGTGACCTAGGATATTCAAAAAGTTTATGGAAACTATGATGGTTCTTGGAGTTGTAAGAAGCAAGTGAAATGACGTGCCTCCGTACTTCTTTCCTCAGTTTTTATGGTTCAATGCTGCTCAGTATATGAAGATTTTGGGGAGGTTTGTGTTGACTTGGACAGAGAGCGTAAGCAAAGGAAAGCCGTACACCCACCAGCAAAATGCTTTGCCATCTCACAAGACTAAGACGGCTCATGAATGGGTGAGTTACAATCTCCACAATGACGTAATACTTTGGTAGATAAAATTTATTGCTCTTGACAGATATGAACTGACTGAAATTGGTAGACAGACACATAACAAAGATATTTAACCATACATGTTAATATTATTAATTTAATAATGGGTTTAAAGCAAGATCATTCCGAAATCTTACTTGAAGTACGAAAAGGCATTTCAAGTTCGAAGGCAGTAGCATAGCGAGTTTCATTCAGATCCACCCACGCGGATTACAATCTCAAAAATTAAAATTTGAAGCTGATGGTCGTTGTACATGGTGTGCCCAGAAATCGTTCCGGAAGACCACGCGTATCAACCATGCCCCGTGAAGCAAGAAAGGATGATGTAAAGTCTTCACAGAAGTCCAAGAAACCTATCGAAGTGTTGATTGTTGCTCATAATTTCATTACATCGCGTTGTCAGCAATGCCTGGATCAAAACGGACGTCATTCTGAAAACATTAGATGACAAAACCATTAGCGCAAGAATGAGAAATTTTTTTCCGATCAGTAGGCTGCTTGAGGCACAGTACATCATAAGGCGGGCAACATGATATACAGTACATTATAACGACTGAGTAATGGGTTTGAGCTTTACTGAGTGCTCCAAAACTTCGGCATTGTGCCACATCTGATCTACGCTTAAAAAATCGGTATAAGGCGGGCCGCACTATGTAAAGTACATTATAAGGCGGGCCGCACTATGTAAAGTACATTATAAGGCGGGCCGCATCAACGTACATCAACATGTGGATCGCATGACGTAGAGTAAGGCAGGCCGCATGAAGTAAATTACATCATAAGGCGTGCCGCATTAGGTACATTACGTAATTCAGCTCGCCTTATGATGGCCCAAATATTCTCAATTGTTTTAAATTAGTATAAAGGACCGCAATTAAATCTGAAAATATTGTTTTTTTACTGATTTGTTTTAACGGCCTATCAAAACTTGATCGCTTATTTAAAGCAAGAAAATATTTTTAGATGTAATCATAATTACTTATTTCTAGTAAATATTCTATGAACAAATTTTAGAAGATAATAATGTTTTTTCAGATACAAGTCATGCTATTTAACTTATAGTTGAGGGGGTAAAAGATATGGATTCATATCTTTCTTAAGGATATTTGAGCAGAAGAGAAAATAACAAACCCGATTAAAATTCGAACTAGGAACTCCGAGTTTTTATCCTGAGCCGTTATTTATTTCACCATCTGCACATCACAGCTTACAGCACCTGGTATTCCCAAGTGGCGACCCATCTAGGTACTAACCAGGTCTGACTTTGCTTAACTTCGGTGATCAGAACCAAAGCCAATATAGTGATTTACTAAGCGTAGCTTAGATGTGGCACAAGCCCGAAAGTAAGGGACACCCAGTGAGGATCAGAATTCACTACTCAATTGTAACGATTCTAGCGAGACAAGTTTGCTGACCATTACACCACCTCGAGGTGTCCAACGAGAGCCGATATATGGCGGTAAGCAAATCTAAAAACAAACAAATATCTGACATATACACTTTCAGGCTATATGTATCAGCTGTGTTATATAATGGAAAGTGATATCGTGTTTTTGTTTGGGTTCCATTCACAAGCTGCCCCATTTTATAGATGCTTTATACAAATTAAATATCCTATATTCCAAAATAAATAAAATAAAATTAAAAAATGTGAAAACCGAAGCACTTCCGGTTCCAATAATTTTCGATAAAGGATTCTCAAGCTTCAGATAAACAACTGTTTTTCTTAACTTACAGGGCGGGTGAAAAGAAACGCCCTATTTAAATTTAAATTGTAACTCCTTAATTTTAAATGCTAGTTGTTTATGAGCAGTTTTTTACTCAAAAAATAGTCGCCGCATTATACGCAGGTAATTTTTTAAGAGGTTAAGAATAATGAATTTTCGGATACCGGTTGAGTTATACACAGGTAATATTTTCTGGGTTTTTCATGCAAAAAAAGCAGTGATCGGACTGTGCCTGAAGTCGGTATATACACGAGTATATACGGTTTATTAGTCTATTTTCATAAAACGTTATATTTTGAACGATATAATGAATGGAATAATGGAATAATGGAATAATGTCAGTTAAGTGCCTTACTTGATACACGCCTTAATGACCATGTCTCTTTCGATCCATGACTGATTAGGAAATTTTCCTGTCATAAATTGCCATTTTTTCTGCAGTAAACTAGTTGCCAACCAAAGCTATAAAATACAATCTATTCTGCTATTCGGCCTATATTTGAAGAGAGAAGAGATTGCTTAATACCTTTCCCAAGAATATTTGCGCGTAAGTGAATGCAACGAACTCGACAGGAATTCGAAATCAGCTCCCAGATTTCTCATTCCAAGCTCACATTCATTACACCGCAACGCACATCACATCCTTTAACAGTCAGTTAATTACCATACGTGATACACGCTTGGGCGATCATGTCTCTTTCGAGACATGATTGACTGGGCAAATGATTTTTCCACATTTTCATTACTATCTGCTATAGAACCCAAATTGTCCAGTTATTTAATCTATAGCTGGAGAATGAGGAGTTGGATTAATATCGTTCCCAAGGAAATTTGTGTGGAAATGAATTCAAGTGAAATTCGAACTCGTTGCAAGCCGATATCCACTGCACCACAAAGCAGATCAGTCAGTTAAGTGCCATACGTGAAAGACGCTTGGGCGATCATGTCTATTTCGAGACATGACTGACTGGGCCGAAGATTATCCCGCAGTAGGTTGCCATTGCTTTCTGCAGTAGATTGGTTGCTAGCCAAGGCTATAGAATCCAATCTGTCCTGCTATTTAACCCATAACTGGAGGGAAGAGACGGATTAATACCTTTCCAAAGAGTATTTGTGCATAAGTGAATGCAATGGATTCAACTGGAATTCGAACTCGGCTCCCCGATTTCTCGTGCCGATCCCATATTTCACTGTACCACAACGCACATCAGATACAGTATTAGAATTCAACATCGGCACCAGCGTTATTTTACTAGTGTTTGAAATCATTTGATTATATGCTAAATTAATGACCTAATTTTCTGTACCTTTGGCACATTTTCTCCTAATCTGGATGTTTAAAGTCAAGAGCTTCTGTAGATATCTACCTCAGATCCCGTACTCATCAGAATGACAATTTCTGATAGGTTTTAGCATCGACTGAAGCAAGAGTTTCATTAACACAGCACTACCATCTGTGTCGCTTGCGCCGTGTAGCCCAGAGTGGAAACCAGTTAGGAAAAAGAACAACTCAGTATTCAACACCGTTGAGAAAGCAACTGGAAGTCACGACACTATCATTCTCTGGTCCTGGGTATGACGATAAACTCCATCCGGCAGCAAGGCCTCTGATTGAGAGGTTGTGAGAAGTATGGAACCACCTCTTAATTGTTGTTGTTCTCAGGTCCACCCTGACCCGGAGTAGTAGCACCTGTAGGGTCCCAGCTATGGATAAATAGTTAACCCCCAAACTGAAGTCAAAACACTATGAAAGTATAAAAATACACTTTTCTAGAAATATATACATAAAAATGAGCTTTTATAGAAAAAAGGAAAAATATTACCAACACTATATTTTTGAAGAAAAAATATTACCATAACACATTTTTGAAGAAAAAAATTATTCTCAGCAAAACATTTTTGAATACACAACTAGAAGACATTTTCAATTTTTTTTAAATAAAAAAGAATAAAAACAAAATATTTTCATTAAAATCTAACTAACTCAAACTTCTCACTATAACTGAACATAAAAAATATCTTAAAACTCCGCCTTTTTGGCATTAAATAACTCACAGAGGTTGATATGCCTTTAAGCAAAACTCAAACTCAAACAACCTCAAACTACCGTTTCCAAGCTATTCACAGTTGATATATAAAAAAAGAGAACTTGTGCAATTTTAACCTTATATTCATGACCTCCAGTAACTTTGGAGGCCAGTGTCACTTATCCTATCATCTTTTCCACTTCCCCACAAAAAAAAAAAAAAAAACAACAGATTCTTTATTCTTTTAAAAAACTGCAATTATGACAGATCTTTTGCAGTGAAACCAATTAAATGTAACCGCAACTTCTACTCTATCAGCTTTTTGCTCGCACTTCCCGCCTGTGGAATTCGCTTCACTGAAAGCTACAATCTCCAAGAATTTAAATGCAAAGTCAATTGCCATCTTTTATCTTCTTGACTCACATCATTTCCATGACAACTCTTGTATCATGTCTTCCTACCATTCCGCTCTACTCTCATGCAGACCTTTTCACACCTGTATACTCATCCTTTTCTTACTCATTCTCTGACTTCCCTGTAACTTATTCCTATTTCTCATCTCACCTGTTCAGTAACCCCCTGCGCACTAGTGGCAGTTTTGCTTTGCTTGGGGTGAAATGATTAAAAAGAAAAAGATCTGAACATTAAGTACCTCCAGTAATTCGCGGGAAAAAGAGCATAGTGTAATGAAAAAAGAGCATAGTGTAATGAAAAAAGAGCATAGTGTAATGAAAAAGGCCACAAACTTAACAAAAATATAGTTTTATCTTCAAAATGTTCATGTGATTATTTAGAAAAAAGATTATTATTTAAAAAAAGTATTTTTTAATTATTTTTTAAATTTTTTTAATCCTTTCAAACACTTTCGAAATTTTGGTTATAATCTTGTTTTGTTTACGTCATCGCCTACTCTAACTATTAACATCGATTTTTTGCGCGTTTTTTCCGTAGAAAACACATTAATTTAGAAATTCTTGGAAAAATGAAATAATTGTCCAATTTTAATGAAATTTTCAGGACTTTTCACAAATGAATGAAATTATTTTAAAAATATTTTTTCTTGACAAAATATTGGTAAAAGTTGTTTTTTTAGATGTGTTACCCTGACTTAATTTTATGAAATTTCGGGCATAACCTTTTTGTTCCCTGACAATTGTTCTTGTTAGAAGTAAGAGTCTTTGGAGATGTAAATCACCTACTTTTTTTTCTAATTTGTGCCCAACTAAATGAAAAATCTGCTCTGAATAGAAAAATAATGAATTCAATGAAACTATTACATTACTTAATTAGAAAAGCTTCTAATTGCTTTTGTAAATAAGTAATATTAAGGACAGCATTATCTGAAGAATTTTTTTTTCTGAATAATGAATTTTTACAAAAATATTTTCAAGTTTTTTACATTTTAATTATAATAATTTAATAGCTTAAAATCTTGGAAAATTCTGTATTTGTTTATTCCCTGGAGTTTATATAATAATTAAGTGGAAACAAGATTTATGAGTCCAAAATTGCAAAGATTATTAAACGTAGAGGTGCCAAACTATTTTTTAAATAATTTTTATTTACGTTCCTTATTTTCATGTATGGTTGACTAAAACTGCCATTATTATGAAAAGATTACGTAATTTAAGAGTTTTGTCCCTTCCTTTAGATTTATGAAAATTGCTTTTATGTTCATGCGTAGAAAGCTGTCATCGCCTCGTCATTCAAAAATCCATCAAACATTCGAACAGATAAACACAACCAATCGTTAATAATTGGTTGTATATTACTTTTTATGCTATAAGTAAGTAATATTTCCTTAAAATCAGATTAATTTAGCTTTCAATTTTCTAATTTTACTAAAATAAATTGTCAGAAATCTTTTAAAATATTTTTAAAATCGATGAATTTTTGTTTCTTTACAAATTTCTTAAAATTAAGAAAATGGCCGCTTTTAAGAAAATTTTCAGAAATCAAAATTAAATGTGACCTTCGATTCTATGTAATTTCTATCTGAAATACATCAGAATATTTTACTTAATGGAAATTATAAATTTAATCATTAAGCTTTTAATTAAATCTAAAATGAAATCTTCAAGAATGTTTTTTCATTTTAAAAATTTCATGTTAAACTTAAGTATCGAAAATTTATCCCGAATAAGTGGAGATTCCTACACAAAATCTACAGCTTCTAATATTTACCTGAAAAGAAATAATCTATATATTAATTGAGGAAGGCGGAAGGGCACAAAAACCGGGACATTGTGATAACAACTACAAAGATGAGGACCATCGTAAATATTGTAAAGAATGAAATCCCAACTAGAATTCCCTTAAATCTTAATCTTTCCTTGCATCAGTTGCTGTCGTAACTATTGAGCTACCGGAAGTATGGGTTTGCAGGTAAAATCTTACCATACCGACTTATTCCGAATTCCCCCGAAGCCACCCGATCACTCACCCTTTGTAACTGATAATATTTTTTCTTTACACGCTGAGTAACTATAATAAAAAGCAACTGAAACTAATATGAAAGAAATACGAATAAAAAATTTAATGTCTGATTCCTTATTCTTTTGTTCTTTCGATCAAAAGTGCGGCACGCTCACTTCCTGTTGCGCTATGTTGAAAAACACTGACAATCACGAAGCAAGTAAGGTTTAAGTTGAGTTTATTTTCCGCCACATTAGTTTTTTTGTAAATTAAATACTGAATACTTAAACTGCGTTTCCTGGAATCTTTTCATTTATGTCATTTTTTAGCAGGTCTGTTTCCATCATTTAATCTCTTTACACTAGCCTCGTACACGCGCAGACGACAAACAGTAACGACATTACATCTCTGAATCCTGTGCATATTTACCAGATCCTATTGAATGCTCGACCTTCTTTATCTGAAGACTTACAAAACATTATTAAACAAAAGATATTGATGATAAAAGTAATAATAAAAGAAGCCTCCTGATAACCCGTGTCAGGTGCATCACGTAGAGATTCACTTCGGCTGGGGGCTTAAAATGTTGACCTAAAGATAAAGGGAGCAGGCTGTCGTCAAAGTCAAAGCTAACTTAGTCAGTTATATGTCATACGTGATACACGCTTTGGGCGATCATGTCTCGAAAGAAACATGACTGACTGGGCAGACGATTATCCCACAGTAGATTGCCATTGTTTTCTGCCGTATAAAGCTAATCTGACTTATTATTTAACCCATAACTGGAAGGAAGAGACGGATTAATACCTTTTCGAATGGTATTTGTGAGTAAGTGAATGCAAAGAATTCAAGTAGAATTCGAACTCTCCGATTTATCAATTCCGAGTCGATATCCATTGCTCCAAAACGCAATCGCCATATATTATAATTTTATTACTTCAATTATATTTATTATTATTATGTCATTTTTCATCATATTTCGATTTCTGCTTTGGTCTCACTACCAACCAAGTCTGCGGGGAGACCTAAGGCAGGTAGTGGCGTGTTGTTATGGCTCCATTTCATGTTTTTCTATCTTCCCTATCATCCTCAGCATTACATAGATAAAGTTTTCCTTAGTGTGTGGGCTGTACTTAATAAGACAATTTTTTGTATATCTCCTAAGCTGGGGTTTCCAGGGATTCTTTCAATGTGTTGTTTTGTTCCATTTTTTATCATTCCAAGTGCACCTACTATCACTGGCACAACCCTTGTTTTCAATTTCCACATTTTTCCTATTTCAATTTCCAGGTCTTTATATTTTGACAGTTTTTCAAATTCCTTGATTGCTATGTTACAATCCGCTGGACAAGCCATATCAATTAATAGACAAGTTTTCTCCTTCTGGTTTTTAACAATAATGTCTGGCCTGTTTGCTTCAATTTTTCTGTCTGTGTAGATGGTGTAATCCCATAGAATGGTTACATCTTCTATTTCTGTAACCGGTGCTGGGTGATGTTCATACCAGTGTTTGCCTACAGCTTTTCCATAATGTTTGCATATTGCCCAATGTAAATATTGCCCAACTCTATCGTGGCGATTTTTATATTCATTTGGGGCAAGCACAGAACAGCCTGAGATTAGGTGGTCTATTGTTTCTTGGTGTTTATCACAAAACCTGCATTTTGGATCCATATTATTATGCATAATATTTGCCTGGAAGTTTCTCGTGAAAAGACTTTGGTCTTGTGCTGCAAGAATAAAGCCTTCAGTTTCGGACTTTAATCCAGATGCACGTAACCATCGATGAGTATTAACTTTGTCAACATTGGATTTATTGGCACGTACTGGATATTGGCCATACAGAGGTTTGTCTTGCCAGCGCTGTTTCATTTGTTCAAGAGCTTTATCTTTGGCTTTCATTTTCATATTCTTTGCCGCAATAGTCGGCTCTTGACTTCCGTTCTGCTTTTCTACAGAATCTACTAACTGTAAATCTTGTTTGAATTTACTGCCTTCTTTTATTATTGAATATTCTTTCTTTCTTTCTTCATGTTGCCTTACTAATTGTAACATCCAATCCTTTGTTGTTTCTATGTATGTTAGTAAGCCAATAGTTGTTGTCTTGTATGACAATTCCAGCTGAATAAGACCTCTTCCACCTTCTTTACGGGGTATGTATAGACGGTCTACATCAGCCTTTGGATGATGCATCTTATGCTTAGAAAGAAGCTTTCTTGTTTTAGCATCCATTCACCTGATGTCGTTTAGAGTCCAGTTTAAGATGTTAAAGCTATATTGGACAACTGGGATTGCAAGGCTATTAATGGCCATAACTCTGTTCTGTGAATTTAATTCAGTTTTTAATATCATTCGTAGCCTTCTATAGTACTCTTTACGCACTATTTCTTTCATTTTTTTTTTTTTTTGGTGAATGTTTACGCTCTCATTTACACCTAGGTATTTATAAGCTTCTTCTGGTTTCAATTCTTTTATTGTTACAGCAGGGTCTAGGCTAATTGAGGATGTTTCTTGTATTGATCCACGTAAAACTGTAGCTTTAGCACATTTATTCAAATTAAATTTCATTCCAATGTCTTCGCTGAAGCATTTTACAGTTTGCAGAAGACCTTCCAGTTCATTATCATTCTTAGCATATAACTTCAAGTCATCCATGTAAAATAGATGGTTTATTTTCTTTTGTCCTATTTTATAACCACATTCTGTCTTGTTAAGTTGACTGGTTAGTGCTATTAATGATATGCAGAATAGTAAGGGAGATAAAGAATTACCTTGAAATATACCTCTTTTGATGTTTATTTCATCAGACTTATAGGTTCCATTTATATGATTGAGGTAAAGGGTTGTTTTCCATATAGACATGCACTGTTTGATGAAATTGATGATGACGGGCGATATCTTGTATATATTTAAAGTCTTTAAAATCCCGTCATGTGGCACACTATCGAAGGCTGTACTAAGATTTTTCTTTGTACTGTAGCAGTTTTCCAAGATCATTTTGTTAATCAGCAATTGGTCTTTACAACCATAACAGCCACGTTTGCACCCTTTTTGTTCAAGCGGTAACATGTCATTTCTTTCTAAGAATAAATATGTCTGCTTTGTTAAAATAGATGTTAATAGTTTATATGTTGTCGGAAGACATGTAATTGGTCTGTAGTTTTTCGGATTTTTTGTGTCACCATTCTTGGGTAGAAGAAATGTAATTCCTTTTGTCAACCATGCAGGAATTTTAGTGGGATCGTCAACCATTTCTTGAAGTTCTTTGGCTAGTTTTTTATGTGATGCGCTTAAATAATATAGCCAAAAGTTAGGAATTTTATCTATGCCTGGGAATTTCCAAATGTGTGTTTTTTTTTAGTGCATAGTGTGTTTTTTTAGTGCATATGTGTGTTTTTTTTAGTGCATAATTTATTATTATTATTATTATTATTATTATTATTATTATTATTATTATTTAAAAGCTACTTTTACTAGATACACGCATTTGAGTAGAATTTCCGTTTATTTTTTTATAATCACCTCATCCCAAGCAACGCATGACCACCACTGGTGAGCAAGGAGTTACAGTCAGAGAGATAAAAGTTACAGGTGATGTCAAAGGAAGGATAAGAGAAAGATGAGAATCACGAATATAGAAGATAGCAATTAACGTTGAATATTTTAGTCATCAGAGAAGCAAGCAAATGGAAGAGATTCCCACAAACGTGAAGTGCGAGAAAAGAAACTGTTAGCGTAATAGAGGCGGTCACATTTAATTATTTCGATGGTAAAAGGGCGGGGCCTTATTATATTTATTTTTCGTCTACCAGTCTGAATATTCGATAAATCTTATAATAGAAAAATATGCGCCGTCTGAACCTGCGTTCTTCCAGTGACAAACAATCATTATATTTGACCTCTCGGCTACATTGTGCGCTGATGACCACACGATGTTGAATAGGGCCTTTAAACACAAATCTTTCTCCGACTCTTGAAATAAACATATCTACTCAATTTCGTATCCTAACGTAAACAAAACAATTTGTTTAGAAAGGGGACGTGTTTGTTATTTATTAATCTGATAGATTTTTTATTGCTTAAACATTGTTTTTAGTGGATAATCGTATTTTGAGTAGACACCCCGTTTAATTATCAAACGGTCTATTTATTTATTTTCGTCTACCGGCATGAATATTCGAGAAATCTTAGAGAAAAAAATATTTAAAAGTGTATCCTTCATCCGTGCATCGAATATTGCTGCCATATTTCGTCTGGTTACACAGCTATGTACTAGGAATACTTGAAAAGTCCAAGGAAGGTTCTGCAATATCATTGATCCTGGAATGGCATCTCGGTTCCAGTCACTTCTCACCGCCATAACGTAATTTCTCTATGCCTTTTCTATAAATATTTTCAAGGTAATTTTTTTCGCTGAGCTTTTGTGTCTCAACTTCAGCACTTTAAGTGCAGTACTAGATTGGCAGCTCGGTCTCATAATTTCATTGTTAAAATTACTAGATGTTACCGTAAGTTCTCTTTTCAAAAAGTATTCACCTGCACTTTTTGCTTGTGGAACTCTCTTGTGTCAATCGTCATACTCTATCTACTTGAACACTATTCTTTTCGTGTCACACTCTGTTTTTATTTTTTTATATATATTTTTGTAGGTCCTCCCTCTCAATATGCGTCTTAGCGGCTTTATTGCCTTGCTTGTGGTGAAATTTTAAAAAAAAATAAAGAAAAACAAATAACTAAAAAAAAAAAACATCATGACCGTGCAACAGTACTAAAAATTATGGAACCCGACGATTGTAAATGTACTCATTACTATTGGAGAACTTAAAACAGGTTTCAGAACTCTCAAAAGTAATTAAATGATATGGAAACCCGATGAAGAATAAAATTAATCAAGCATGAAGAGGCTCATCCCTTGTTTCCTGTTTAGGATGTGGTTTCCGGTTTTTCTCTTTTCCAATCTTTTCACTCTTTTTTTTTTTTTCATTTTATTTATTTATTTTTTTCAATTGGAGTAGATAGACTAAACTATCGCCCGGTTCACACTCTACCCACGTCTATTGAACAGGTGAAGAGGCTCATCCCTTGTTTCCTGTTTAGGATGTTGTTTCCGGTTTTCTATTTTCCAATCTTTTCACTCTTACGTAGCCCCCTGCGCATCAGTGGCGTTTTCGCCTTGCTTGGGTTGATATGATTAAAAATAAAAAAGAAAGCATGATTAAAATCAACTAAAAACCATTACTTAGAGAAAAAAACTTAAGGACATAGTTAATAATGGTGATCCACATTTTTCTTTCCTATTGAAATATACAGATTGTTCTTTCTTCTTGGGAAAGACAATGAAGTGGTTTTTCGTTGGCTTCTCCACAGTTTGGAATTTAGTGTTTCTCTTCTCCTGGATTGGTTGTTCACCAAATCGGGAGGCACCAGTGTATGCTGACATCTAACCCTACTTTATCATTTGACCTTTTTTCACGTTCTATGCCAGTGGGAGAATGAATAGATATCCATAAAAGGGAGGGGGTTATATTTATACCATTCCGAAAAACACTCGTACAAAGTGAGCTCGACAAATGGATTTGAACTAGTCCCGCCGCTTCCATTTTCTTTAATCAAAGCCGTTACGTCAGCGGCTGATCCCATTCGTTGTTTTTTGTTTTGTTTTGTTTTTTTTGTCAGAATTATCTTCTATGCTATAACTTCTTCTTTGTTTTTTGTTTTTTGTTTTAAATAATTGAGTAAAAAGACAAACTTTACTAAGGGCTACAAAAGACAGTAAGTTGTGGAGAGCCATGATCACCAGTACACACTGCTGCTTCCAATTTCTTTACTTCGATGTTATAACGTTTTCGTTTCTTTTCTTTTTTCTTTTTTTTTTTTCTTTTTTTTTTTTTTTACTAATTGAGTAAAAAGACAAACTTTACTAAGGGCTACAATAGATAGGAAGTTACGGAGAACCCTGATCACCAGTAGCCACTAACGCATACATTTTCTTACTGAAAGCCGTTACGTCACCGGCTCGTCTCACCAGTTGTTTTTTGTCAAAATTATCTTCGATGTTATAAACATTTTTACTTCCTTAAGTAAAAGTGCAAACTTTACTAAGAGCTACAAAATACAGGAAATTGTGGAGAGCCATGTTTAACAGTAGCCGCTGAATTGAAAACTCAATAAAAAAAGAAAAAGCAAACAAACATCAAACCCTGTGTATAGTTTCCAAGGGAAGTAATATATTTTCCCCCTTAATCTTCATTTTATAAACGTGCCCATGGGTGTTTTCATTGCAACAGATTACTTCCCTTGAGAAAATACAAGATTGATTAATGTACCAGCTTTACAAACACGGGAGATTTATGTTAATTAAAAGCATAACACGGCTTAACACCAGAGTTCGTAAAACAATCTGAATATTTGACTGGTTTTAAAAAAATGCACATTTAGGACATTTTTTTAGCAGCCATATATAAAGAATGGTCGTCATCCTCGCTCGTTGACACTGAGATCCTAAGGCGGATTGGGATGGCCAAAGACGCATTTCAAAAGCTAAGTAGAGTATTAAGAGACAGGAAAAAATCGTTAGAAACAAAGAAAAGATTACTGAAATGGTACGTGATAGATGTCCTCCTCCATGGCAGTGAATTCTGGACATTCCCCTCAAAGATGAGGAAGAGACTTGAAACAACAAAAAATGTGGTTCTACAGAAAGATGCTGCGGATACCATGAAACAAACATGTGAGCAACAACGAGGTTTTGGAAAGAATGAAAAGAGAAAGAAAACGTATACTTTACTTCAGGAAGAAGCAGCTGAAATTTTCGAGTTATATAATGAGGAAAGGGAGCTTGGAAAATCGGATACTCTCGGGACAGATTGATGAAAATAGGTACAGAAGAAATCAGAATGTTACGTACTTGATGAGCTTGTGCAAATGGATGGCATAATAGGGTTTGGGAGAAATAATAAAAAACAAAACTTTTACAAGGGACAGGAAGATTTTGAGGTCATGATCGCCTACGTCTTGAAGGACGGTGCACATAAAAGAACAACAAAGAAGGCAATATTCATTTAAAAGATAACTGGTTTTATTTCGAAATGAAGATTAAATCAAAGGCCCAGTTTTTTTTTATTTTAAATTCAGGTTGCCCAATAAAAAATGTAGCAAATTTCATCGTCGGATTGTCTCCTTTCGAGCGGAGAGAAATGCAGACAAGATTATGCCGAAAGGCAGAGAAAAGTAGACAAGAGCCCGACACCCTATATGCGGGATCTAAGAGGAATTTTTGTCTTACGTAAAAATTGATCTGCTACACCCCACCGTTTTGGAAAGGCTCGGGTAAATACTAAATTTATTATCACTGTTTTGTCTTTCAGGAATAATTGACCTTGAACAGTTAGGTAGTTAAGTGCCATACGTGATACACGCTTTGGGCGATCATGTCTGGAAAGAGACATGGCTGACTAGGCAGAATATTATACCGCAGTAGTTTGCTTTTGCTTTCTTCGGTAGGGGAGAGACGGATTAATATCTTTCCCAAGGATACTTTTGCATCAGTGAATGCAAGGAATTCAACTGGAATTCGAACTCGGCTCTCCGATTTGTCATTCCGAGTCGATATCCATTGCACCACAACGCACATGCGACCTTGAATAACCTTGAGTAAATTTCTTGAATATTCATAACCTTTAATAATCACTCGACTCTCGCGTAATTACTTAACTCTAGTTCTTTTAAGACGTTTGTTCAGCTTGTGCATGAAACATAATTGTTAAATACATTTATTTCGGAATATTTCGATTTTTCTTCTGGGCACCCGGTACTTTACGCGACAGTTTCATGCCTTTCCTAAGGGTGTAGGCCTATATGTATATGAATGCAACGAATTGAAGTGGATTCGAACTCGACTTTTTCGCTCCGAGCTGATATCCACTGCATCACAATGCACATCCTTCTGCATATACAAATCTTTTTCCTCGATGTGCCTTGTCCTTTCAGGACGTAGGTGATCATGGCCTTCTACGTCTTCCTATTCTTGGTGGCTTTTAGCACACTTTCTCCTGTAACACCACGCAACGCCCCTTCTGTCCTCCACCTGATCAGGCCCTTCAAATATGCTATCCGCTGCTTTCCTCTGTCTCTTTTTCCCTCTATCTGGCCCGTTAATATTAGGTTCTCCGATCCTTCCTTCCTCATTGCGTGTCTTAGAAACTTTAGTTTTCTTTTCCTGATGCTCAATATTAATTTCCTTTTTGTTTCCATCCTTTCCAAAACCTCATCATTGGTCACATGCTCGGTCCACATTTCAGCTGCTTCAAGTTTTTTCTTCATCTTTGATGATATTGTCCAGTATTAATTATCATACTGAAGAAATGACATCACATAGCAATATAGCACTCTCTTCTTGGTTTCTAGTGAAAGTGTCCTGTCTCTAAATACTTAACCCAGCTTCTAGAACGTGTCCTTCACCATGCCAATTCGCCTTCGGATCTCTGTGTCGCACTTTCCGTCTTCTGTTAGAACACTTCCCAGGTATTTAAATTTTTATACCTACTTTATTTTAGTATCCCCTCCCTGTATTTGCCATTTTGGTCTGCTCTTTATGCTGATGACCATGCATTCGGTTTTCTTGCAGCTTATTTGTAGTCCTTTTTTGTCACTCTTTTCAGCTGCAACCTAAATCTATATATATACAAAATACGCACAACAACATATGTAGTAATATTGTATCAATACATAATTTTTTTTATTAAGAAATAGTTTCTTAAAATAACAAAAATAAATCAAGCTTTCGACCATTTCATACGCAGATGGCTACGTGAAGATTCTTCTATAGGGAAAACGACTGAAGCTCTTTCAACGAAAAAATTACCTTGAAACTTTTCAGTGGTTCGGTCTGCCTTATGATGAGCCATATCTGATGTGAATTACTAGTCGGAAAAGGTACCCATGCCTAATTTAGAATAACACCTTCGAATTTCTTTCAGCTTAATTTAAGGATATGAACCCTATTTTCTAATTTCTTTTATATGGAACCCACCTAGTTCAAGAGGGTTTAATACAAAAGCAATATCATCTGAAATATCGACAGTGTCCGTGTCTGTGTCACAATTGTCACATTCTCTCTGCTGTAATAAATACAGTTTTATATATATATATATATATATATATATATATATATATATATATATATATATAATGGAGCTGTTGTAGTCTTCTCAACGAGAGAAATGTATATTTTAAATAAGAGAAACCGCTAACTTTTGGGATTATAAAGTATATATATATATATGTATTCGCACAGCAATGGGCACGAAATGGCACCTAGTTATGCCAATATCTTTATGCACATTCTAGAAAGGAAGATACTAGACAATTTAGAATATAAACCATCACATTATTTTAGATACATTGATGACATTTTCTTATTATGGATTCATGTATTAGAAAAATTAAAAAACTTTTTTAATTTCTGCAACAACTTCCACAATACAATTAAATTTACCATGGAGTACTCATACACATCCGTCCCTTTCTTAGACGTCATGATAAATTTAAACAAACATACACTTTCCACCAGTCTATACAACAAACCCACAAACCAACATAAATTCCTACACTTTAACTCTTGTCATCCCCTTAAATTAAAAAAATCTATCGTATACAGCTCATTTCTAAGAATCAAACGCATATTCTCAGACCATCTAGATTTTCTATACAACATTAACAACCTAACAAAGCAATTTCTAAAATTTCTAACCCAATAAGAATAATAAAAGAAGCACTAAATAAAACCATCCACATAAATTGTAACACACTTCTCACATACAAGAAAAGAAAAAACAACAACCGAATTCCCATGGTTTTAACCACAATCCATATTCCCACACAGATATGCAAAATTTAAAAAATGATTACAAGAATCTCCAATCAAACAAAGAAAACCAAAGACATTTTCGATAAACCACCCATAAATGCAATGAAACAAACACCCAACTTCTCAGCTATCCTCACTTCTACCAAATATCTAAAAAATACAAACCTATCAGGGAATTTGAAATGTGGGAAACCCCGTTGTTTAGTTTGCAAACATTTAGTAAACGATGCAGTATTTTCTATACCCAACACCAACATCAAATTACACCCACCACACCTCACTTGTAACAGCCAAAATATAATATATTTCTCTTCTGTTCAATATGTCCAAAGAGTGCATATATTGGTGAATCTGGAAACAGTTTCAGATTCCGTTTCAATAATCATAAACTAAGCATACGCCAAAACAACCCTTATTCCTCCATAGCAGAACACTTCAATGAACCAGGACACACATTAGAAAACTGCAAATGTTTACTGATAGATTCCGATTTTAGTTCTACATACTCCCGTAGAAAGAAAGAAAAATATTAGATTTTAAAATTAAATACATAGAGGCTAGGGTTAAATAGGGACTTAGGTGTTTTGAATCTTTATAAATATTTCAAGAGTTAAACATTTTTTAGATACACTTAAAAAAATGTTCTTTAAAACAACATTTAAAAGTATTATTAGAGATAGGTTTACGTTTACAAATATTAAAAAACTCTATCGCTTTCTACGTCACGTGATGTAAACATCGCTCTCGTGGCGAACGCTTCTAGTTTAAATTTTAAAATCATTTGTTTCTGATGAAAGACCGAGGCCGGTCTGAAATATCATATATATATATATAAATAGAAATAAATAAATACCGTCAAAAATTACATTTTTAAATTTCAACTTTTAGTAGTTTTTCCTGTGTATATATATATATATATACATATAATAACTAAATAGACCCTGTAAGTATTTAGGTTGTAAATTTATACTAAGATAAACCTTTAAAAAAACCCTTAACAAACAGAACCTAATTCCGTTACAATCCGGTGCACTGAGGCGTCGGATGAATGGGGAGAAAAAAAAGAAATCCACGGAATAAGAACAAAACATTCAATACTCCGCAGTAAAGAAAAAAAACCCAAACGGAACCAACCACAAGAAAAAGTGCTCGATACAAAGTACAAAAGATATACAAAAGTAGACCAAAGACACACAAAAAAAATCTCAAGCGAGCCAAAACCTACCGCGGTTTCACACTACGGATCGTCAGGTCAAAGTGTGAAACCGCGGTAGGTTTTGGCTCGCTTGAGATTTTTTTTGTGTATATATATATATATATATATATATAAACTCCCCAAAAAAGAAGTGTATATAGGTAAAATCCCAAAAAACATATCCCATTAATATTAATTTTATCAATCTTAAAAATGATCCAAGTGGAGGGCTCGATGTAAATAGTATTATCTATTTACAGAGTTTTATTTTTGATTCTTTAATACAGACGTAATCTAAATGACTTTTTCTAATATCGAGTCATGAATTTCTGTCTCTACTACGTTTTTATGTCTAGACGACAAATTTTAAATAATTTTTTTCTTTCTTAATCCTCCTTCCCCATTTTTTAAAAATTTTCTATGTATGGATATGTTTTGTGGCTCCTTCTGGTATGTCAATATTGGTACTATATTTGAACTAATAAATTTTTGTTTTCTTCGCTGATGAAGCGAGAATTTTCTCGCTGAAGTAGCTATTCAACGGAATGTAAATTTCAGAATATATATATATTGTTTTCCATTATAATAACAACCGTGTTATATATATATATATATATATATATATATATATATATATATATACACCCTCCTGTCACGTTAAGAAGGGTTATTTTTTTCTTATGTTTTAATGTAAGATACTCAATAGTAGGTACATCAATATATATATGCTGTCGTCATTTTCGACGGCACGCGCTAACTCGTTTATAAAAAAAAAGATATGTGCTGAGTTTTCTATCATTTATTTTTAAATGTATGAATATAAAATTATTAAGAATTCATTTAACCTAACGCAGGTGCATTCCCGATTTCAGACCATGAGACCTGGGTTCGAATCTCACTGTGATCGATCTATCCGGGAGGTGACTTCTTCATAATATTGGATTGGAGAGAAGATTCCAACGTGTGGTATAGTTGGAAAATGTTTCAAAAACATGTATTTGGTTAACCCAAGCTTGTAAAACTGTTCACGGCCGGTCACTAGATGCTAGCACGAGGCTACAAGTCATCGTGAACGAGTGTCTGAACGTACTACTATCGTTCAAACTTGTGGGCACCTCGGCGTGGTATAATGGTTAGCAAGCTTGTCTCGCTGCAACCAATTACGACTGAGTAGTGAGTTCTATTCTCACTGGGTGTCCCATACTATCGGCCTTGTACCGCATCTAAGCGGCGCTTAGAAAATAACCTGTCGTTCAAACTAGTGATTACTGAAGATTATACGATAACTGAAAGAATTGGAACTAAAGTTCGCTCAATATCTTCTTTTGTTTCTTGTCACTTCAGATCGTTAGTGATCATGGCTCTCTACAACTTCCTGTCATTTGTAAAGTTTCCCTTTTTGCTATATGTCCTAATCCTGGTTCTGCCAACCATTTATACAAGCTCGTTAGGTACGTTATGTGCTGCTTTCCTATGTTCCTCTTGCCTTCAGTACGTTCTGTGAGTGTCAAACTTTCCAAATCTACTTTCCTCATAATGTGCACTCGAAATTTAAACTATATTTTTCTGATGCTACTTATAAGTGTCTTTTTCGTTTCCATTTGTTGCTAAAGTTTTGTTGTTGCTCACGTGTTCAGTGCCATATTCTGAGCATCCTTCTGTAGAGCGATATTTCTGTTGAGTCAAGTCTCTCTTCTTAATCTGTGATGAGATGTTCCAACATTATCTGCCATATAGGAGTATCTATATTATATAACAGGTCACTACACTTTTCTAATTCAATTTGTCTGTTTCTTTATATATGCTTAACTTTTAGAAGGCAACTTTTACTATCCCAATGTTCCTTCGAATTTCGGTATCGTATTTTCCATCCCCTGTTTAAACGTCTTCTTTTATGTGCCGAGTCCCTTCAGAATGTAGGTGATCTTTGTCTTTCTTCTTGGCCCAGACAGGTCACCCCAACAACTTGGCAACGAGGATTCACCACAACACTTTCTGTGTCTGCTATCAACACCATGTCAACGGCATATCGAAATGTTCTTAAAATTGTGGCCGTCAATAATGAATCATAGCAGGATATCTAATTCATTCACTGTTATTTCTTCACTCAGTAAAGTTGCACCACAGGTAGGCTAAGTGGAGGTTGAACAAACACAAATGTGCCTGAGTCGGCAGGTAACTTCATGTTAACTGTATGGTAGAGTCGTAAGGGGGGCGATATGTTATGTAGTCGCAAGATAACCTGACGGAGTCTAACTCTCTCCTGGTTGGGTTAATTTAAAATTTCCCTTCTCCAAGACTAATTGACAACCAAGGTTATAATATATGTCTGTCATAGCTGAGCCGGGTGGAGAAGATAGATTCATACCTTTTCTATGTGTATTAGCACGTAAGTGGATGTAATGAACTCGGATGGAATTCAAACACGACTATCTAAATTCGTTAATCTGACCCATGGTCCATTACTCCACCGTACCTCAAAAGTTTCCGCCAAATAATGCTAAAATTACTACAGAAAGCTTGTGAGCTACAGGGAAATATTACTTCCAAGTTTGAAATTATTCATTCTTTTAAATAATTAAAAGTAGAAGTATAAAAAAAGTGAATAAAATAAAAGTAATTTATTATCATCCTGGTCCCGCTTACTTACGAATGAAATATTTATTGACTATGATAATGCTTGTAAAATTCGTTTATTGCCATCATGAATTTCACTTCTCTTACCGGAACATGAAATCAGGCTGCCTGACTGATCGTATTTTAGAATAGATTAAATGAATTCTTCTCACCCGTTAAAATAGCATGTGTATATTTAGAAATAAAGGCTTTGGAAAAAGCATGAATCAACATATCCTGACTAATAATATTTCGCGAATGATATGTTTCAATGAATGCCAGAGAAAAGGCTGTTTATCTCTTCCCCCATTTATGGGTTAAATCTAATATTCCTTTCTGGTTTCTTGTTTCCCAGTCACCTACAATCTTCAGAAAGTTAAATGCAATGCCAATCGTTATCTTTTGTTTTAATAAATCTGTTTTTTTTATTGCCCTTTCTCCTCGCTTCTCCTCACTAAAGTCTACTCAGTTTCTATCAATACCAGTAACCCTTTGTGTCTAACACGCGATGGGTTCGGTTGGAAATTCCAACAAATATCCTCTAAAAAAGGGTCGAGTGTCAGTCAATTGAATGCGATACGTGGTGCACGCTTAAACAGTCATAACATGACTGACAGGGCAAAAGATATTTTTCCCGCCGTAGGATGCTATTACTTTCTGCAGTAGACTGGTTGCCAACCAAAGCCGCAGAACCTATTTGTTCAGATATCGTGGTTAAGTCTTTATGTCATTTTTCATGAACTACGAACATTATTTACGAATTTACATGGACTTTGAAAAACTGTGTTTTTTATCAATCCAAATTCGTAAATAACTATATTGGGCACAACACATTGTGGTTGACTGGAAGACTAAGGTTGCACCACTCAGACCGGAGTTTAGTTAGAGAGAAGAGACAGATTAATAACTTTCCCAATTGTATTTGCGTGTAAGTGGATGTAACGAATTCAACTTGAATTTGAAATCAGCTCCTAGATTTCTCATCCCGAGATTATATTCAATGCACCACAACGTGCATGCAGCGGGGAGTGTACAACGGCCGAAATGTTATGAATGTGTCAGTAAAGATGAGGACAACAGCCCGAACAATGGTAAATCTCTCACCTCAGAAATATATAGAAATATCAATGAATGATATATGGACTTTTATATTATATTCACTATTTGTTATTTTTTGTTATTGTTTCTTCTTCTTCTTCTTCTTCTTCTTCTTCTTCTTCTATCTACTTTGTCCTTTCAGAACGTAGACGATCATGGCCTTCCACGTCTCCCTATGCCTGGTGGCTTGTAGCACGCTTTCACCTGTAATATCACGCAACCCCGGTTCTGTCATCCACCTGCTCAGGCTCTTCAAATATGTTATCCGCTACATTCCTCTGTCTATTTTCCCCTTCTATCTGGCCTGTTAGTATCAGGTTCTCCAAGCCCACCTTCCTCATTGCATGTCCCAGGAACTTTAGTTGTCTCTTCCTGATGCTCAGTATTAATTTCCTTTTCGTTTCCATTCTTTCCAAAACCTCATCATTGCTCACATGCTTGGTCCATGATATCCACAGCATCCTTCTGTAGAACCACATTTCAGTTGCTTCAAGTTTTTTCTTCATCTTTGATTATATTGTCCAGCATTCTGGTATTTTTTACCAAATATAAAACCTAAGTGTTAACCAAAGAAAGGGATTTACTGAATAGGAATGTTGTAAGTGCGTATAAAGAGGAATCAAAGATGAGGATATATAGGATAGACAACAACTAACCCTCGACTTGAAAAGGTTAAGACTGTAGTGACCCCTCGGGAGTCAGTTCCACATTGCAACAGTTCAGGAAAACAGTTGTTAGAGTGGAACTTAATCGTTACTGATATAATATGAAGTGAAAGAGGATTAATCAATTGATAATACGTGGCATGGCGTTTCCTAGCAGTGACGGTCGGAACGGTGAAACCGTGGAATGTAGTTTGTCGGAACCTCTACTGCAAAAAAAAAAAGCGATAAAGCGGCGATAGGCTATCAACGTTGCATCTTTGAGAAAAAAAAGGGGGTTTTAACGGTGGGAAACAATTCCTCACTCAAAAGACCGCGAAAAAGGTTTTGAACTCGATCAATGCTGCAATAGTCCATTGTTTCGCCTGATCTCAATCTTGCAGAGATAAATAATAGCATGAAAAGTGAGGTGCTTTCAGGGGAGGTACAAATCTGATACTCGTCCATGCTTTGAATACTCTTGCCATATCTCGTCAAACGCTCCTGCTATTCATCTCGGGGTGCCTGACAAAATCCAAAGGCGGAACTGCAATGTAATCGATCATGGCATCTCGACTTCAGTCACTTTTTCACCGACGGGATATGGCTTCCCTCTGTCTTTTCGGCGGCTTCTGCTCTGACGAGCTTATCTCCCTGGTGCCCACTCTACACGAATTTACTCGTGCCACTAGACTACGTTACACCCTTTTACAGTGAAAAAATCAAATGTAACCGCCTCTTCTACTCGTACAGTTTATATTCTCGAACTTTGCGCCTTTAGATCTTCACTCCGTATACTCGTTACTCTGGTAACTACAATCTCCAAGAGTTTAAGTGAAACTTCAACTGCGATTTTTTATCAGCTTGATACTCATCTTCCTCTTATCCTTTCCCCGACACCCCGTATTTTGTTTTGCTCTTCTCTCTTGTAATCCCCCGAGCACCAGTGGCAGTGTAGTGAACAAAACAAGTTCTAGATTTAAAAATTCAAATGCTAAACACTAACTCATTGTCAGAAATAAACGAATGTTCTCGAATTTACAAACTTTACTTAGCACACACAAAATTTGAGAATTTTCACATCTCAATGCGAAATGTTTTCGGACAATGGAAAACTAGGAAACATCTAAAAAGAAAATGGAAAGGCCTGAATCACATCCGGGAGTGAATTCCCAAATGACCTACAAACGATATAAATGATGGGACAAGACGACCGTCACCAGAGAGAAATGAGACGACCGTAATTAACACGTACCCTTGGCAAACGTCAAGCGATTGTTATTATTATTGTCTCTATCTTTCTCTCTCACCTCTCACCTCCTTCCTTTTCACCATTCACCCTGAGTGATGACTTCAAAGACTATCCTACCTAACAATGAACACTCATACTTGCATGCATACATACATACATGCACACGTTCCTGCCTACGTACATATAAATTCACTTTTACAAGGACTCCTATGAACATTTAAACGAACTCTTGATACCCTTAACTTCTGAATACTGTTTCTCATTGAACATTAACTTCTACCAATTCATGTTATTCTTTTTCATGAATAAATTTCTATTTAAACTTACAGAATGTATACTTTTATTTTTTCACAAATCCACAAATTCCAATCTACAACCTTCTGATGATAGCCAATAATCTGTAAGCTGTAGGAAGTTTGGTTATGTTTCACACAAGGCCAATTAAAAAAACATTAATCATCTCCCTACTGCTACAGCAGTACCGCCTTGCTTGGGGTGACTTGATTAAAAAAAAATACTCTTGCCATATCTCGTCAAGAGCTCCTGCTATTCATCTCGGGGTGCCTAACAAAATCCAAAGGCGGATCTGCAATGTAATAGATCATGGCATTTCAATCAAGGATTCGAACCTGTTCCAGCATTCAAGATGCTTAGGTAGGTTACTTTGAATTATTTGACTTGAAATAGGCTTTAAATTCATCGTTAAACTAAATATTTTATTTTTTAATAAAAGAATGGATTAATCCATTTAATATTAAAATAGATTGACCCATAAGCGTTCAATTTGAGGAGGGTTGATTTGAGATTGAATCCCAGAAGACGTTCCAGGTAAGGAACCAATTTTCTTTCTCGTTTCTTTGTCAGAGGAAGTAGTTTCAAATACAGAACGTGGCATAATTGGTAGGCGTCACTCAAAAGCTTTCTTTAGTTTATGATAGGAGGTGCATCCATTGGCAATGACATTTAGGCCTGAGAAAACTGACATAACGAAACAAAGCAATTTTACAAATATGATAAAGAGAATAGTAATAATAATGTCTTTGGAATTTTTAGTGTTCATAAACAAGCTTATTAGATGTTCATTCAACAAAGTGTAAATTAATCTTTGTGGATCGTGACCTTTCAAGGAGAGGTCACGCGGGTCAGTGTAGCATTTGACGACTGTATGTGTCATCTAGCTGTTTGGCATATTAGGCGCTATAGTGACAACTACAAAGGGAATGTTTGTGAATGTTTATCATTTGAGTAATTTTTATGCATCGTTGTCATTTTTCTCTCACTTCTTTCTTTCATTGCTTTCTTTGTTTTTTCCTTTTATATGTGTACGTCTAAACACTAAGGCACACACACACACACACACACACACACACATATATATATATATATATATATATATATATATCGTATTTGGGCAGCAATCTTTCTTTTATGCAGGTTTCATTAAAAATGACAGATCAGATATTGTGGTTAAGTCTTTATGTAATTTTTCATGAACTACGAACATTATTTACGAATTTACATGGACTTTGAAAAACTATGTTCTTTATCAATCCAAATTCGTAAATAACTATATTGGGTACAACACCATGTGATTGACTGGAAGACTAACGTTGCACCACTCAGATCGGAGTTTAGTTAGAGAGAAGAGACAGATTAATAACTTTCCCAATTGTATTTGTGTGTGAGTGGATGCAATGAATTCAACTTGAATTTGAACAATGTAAATTGTCGCAATTTTTTAAAAAATTACTTTCGATTTTGTCGTCTAGACAGTATGGTAGGGTCAGTTGGGTATCGTCTGGGAGAACAAGAGCAACATGAGGCAATTTCACTCCGCAAGAAATTTGGAATCGGAATGCTGTACTGCTTGACATTCCATACCGGACACATCAATATGAATATAGTGTGGTTGGTTGCAGAGTATTCGGAGAGAATTGAATGAGGAAGTAGTGCTGCCCTGAATCAAGAGGATGGCTGCTGGAAGACTCTTATATCTGGCAACAGGACCCTGCACCATGTCACACAAATAGGAAGACCCAGTCATGGCTGACAGACAATTTCTGAGACTACATCACTTCTTACAGCTGGCTATTTAATTCCCAACACTGCAGCCTCCTTGATTATTATGTGTGGGGTTCAGTTGAGCGAGAGAAAAACAAAAATCCTTGTAACAACAAAGATGAACTAAAGACAAAGAGAACGGCAGCATTCATCAACTTCAACAAACAGACCGTTCAGGAAAGCGGAAAGAGAATCCGAACTCCGCTAGAGGTCATGGTTGAGCCCAATGGTGATTTTTTAAAAAATGAATTTACTCTTTAGTATTTCAAGGTATTTTTTAGTAATCTTGGTAAATATATTTATTAAAATGAGATAACAATGTTATTTTTAATTTTGCGAAATTTAGACGACAATTTATGCATTGAACCCTGTTAATACATATATATATATGTGTGTGTGTGTGTGTGTGTGTGTGTGTGTGTGTGTGTGTGTAATCAAGTTTGACTAGAAAACGACAAAGACTGTTTCATTTTTTTATTGTATTTTTCCAATTTTCAGATAAGATGTTGAGTCTTGCGCTTAAAGTTGTAGATAAAGCGTCCGACATTCTTATTTTGTTATTCATATTCAAGTACTTTCGACTTTTGCTGTGAATAAAGAACTGAGATGGTGTCTCTGTGACAGAATTCCTTGAGGTAACAATGACAAACATTTACGATATATATGTGTGTGTGCGCACGCGCGTATGTGTGTGTGTGTGTGTGTGTGCACTTGTATACTTGGCTACATTATTTCGCCAGAATTTTCAACAGAAATTTATTTCGTTTTATCATTCACATACATACTGACGTTAACGAATCATAAACGCACACTTTCATCCATTAAACCACTGATAAGTCTTCTGTGTCACATAATCTAAAGAAATCGTCCATTATTTAAATACACTTGACACGTGCGTTATTTTCATATGCATACATTTAAACATACATTTATAGACACTTACATTTAAAATTTGTTATTTATTGCTTTTATTACACGTGGCACACATACGTATAAGCAGACATAGGTTTTCTATACTTAAAAATGATCATCTGTTGATTTATTTATTACATGTGACACGTATCTAACCAATTAAATCAAACCTCAACATACAGTTTCTGTTTATTTTTTAATTAAAAAAATGTTAAATCCGTGTCTTATTAACAAATCTCTGAAGAAACTTAAATAAAGTGAAACATGTTGGAAAAACTAATAAAAAATATACTCAAAAGAGTAAATAAGCAAATTATGGACTACCTTGGATTAAGATTATGGAATGATGCCACAAATGTAACAAATTGGTTTTCTAATATAAAAGAAAAAAACAAGGGTTCTTTTATCCAATTCGATATTGAGGAATACTCTCTATCGATATCAAGGAAACTATTTGTTACCGCAGTAGAATTTGCCACAGTTTATTTGGATTTATCGGAGAACGAGAAAAGCATAATAATGAATGAAAAAAATCTGTTCTCATTCATAAAAAATAACAGTGAATGAAAATTAATTCTAAACAAAAATAGCTTTGATATAACAATGGGATCTTTAGACTCTGTTGAGTCTTCAAAGCTATTTGGCTTATTTGTGCTATACACTCTTAAAGCCCATAAGGATATAAATTCTGGAGATATTGGATTATACACTTATGGTAGTGGGGAATTCCACAATCTTTAAAATAGATAAAGTATTTTTTTAAACATTTCAACCCAAGCTAGGCATTCCACTGCCACTATTGTCCAAGGGGTTACATAGGGGAAGGTGGTGGGAAAGAGCGGTTAGATATAGGAAATGTCAGAAGGAGGGTGATAGACGGGTAAGGATGTACATGGGAAGAGTGTTTGAGATAATTAGATGCGTGTTAATGTGTTAGGAGGTGTCTATTGACCTTACATTTAAACTCTTGGAGATTGTAGCTGTCGGGGAAGCAAATATGTGGAAGGGAATTCCACGGGCGGGAAGTGCGAGAAAAGAAGCTGTTGGAGTAGAAATTGCGGTTACATTTTATCGGTTTCACTGTAAGAGGGTGGGACCTAGTTGCTAATCTAGTATCTCGTGCAAATTCGTATCTAGGGGGCACCAGTGATCTCAGTTCATCGGAGCAGAAGCCGTGAAAGTATTTATAGAAGATGCACAGGGAAGCCACGTTACGCCGGTGAGATAGTGACTGCAACCGGTCTGCCAAGTCGGTATCTATCACATTACAGATTCTCCCTTGTATTTTGTCAAGAACCCCGAGGAGAATAGAATGGGGCACCCGACAAGATGTGGCAGCAGTATTCAATACACGGGCGGATGGTAGATTTGTATATGTGCAGGGTAGATTCAAACGGGAAAAACTTCCGGGCCCTGCACAGAGAACCGACTTTCATAGCAGCGAATTTAGCAATAGATTTGATATAGTCTTAATGTATATCAGAAAAGGCGTAGGACCTAGGATAGAGCCTTGAGGGACACCCGCGTTCGTATGGTAGTTCTGGGAGGCATGTCCGTTTAATACCACCTTCACTGTGCGGTTAGAGAGGAAAGAGTGGATTAGGTCAAACAAATGTCCTGCTATACCATAGCTCCGCAGTTTGCGTAGAAGGCCAGCGTGCCAGACTCTGGCGAACGCTTTAGAGATATCCAAGGCAATGGTTCGGGCTTCGCCATTCTTGTCGAGAGCCTGGTATATATACTCGGTGATGGTCGTTAGAAAGATAATATATAGAGAACTTAAAAACATTAATTGAAAAATGACTATTGATACAAATATAAAAAAGTAGATTTCCTCGATGTGACTTCAGATTTAGAAAGATATATATACCAACCATATAAAAACCAAATACAAATCCTTTATATATCTACCAAAAATATAACTATCTTCCATTCATTATTAAACATGTGCCCTCATCCATTGAATATAGAATTAGTAAAAATTTTTCAAATAAAGAAGTTTTTAATAAGCATAAATTTTTTTATATTACTGCCTAGATGTAACTACTGATGAAAACGATATGTTTGAAACCTGGACAGCAAGTAAGTAGCGAGCATTTCATTCTTTAATATTATATATTTAATATTTTAATATTTAATATTAAATATTTTAATATTTAATATTAAATATTTTAATATTTAATATTAA